>CAEFZX010019955.1:0-37848 GCA_903066825.1 Alfaro cultratus | reverse complement strand
GGAGGAAACATGGAGGAAACATGGAGGAAACAAGGAGGAAACATGGAGGAAACATGGAGGAAACATGGAGGAAACAAAGAGGAAACAAGGAGGAAACATGGAGGAAACAAGGTGGAAACAAAGAGGAAACATGGAGGAAACATGGAGGAAACATGGAGGAAACAAAGAGGAAACATGGAGGAAACAAAGAGGAAACATGGAGGAAACAAAGAGGAAACATGGAGGAAACAAAGAGGAAACAAAGAGGAAACAAGGAGGAAACAAGGAGGAAACAAAGAGGAAACATGGAGGAAACATGGAGGAAACATGAAGGAAATAAAGAGGAAACATGGAGGAAACATGGAGGAAACATGGAGGAAACAAAGAGGAAACATGGAGGAAACATGAAGGAAATAAAGAGGAAACAAGGAGGAAACATGGAGGAAACAAGGAGGAAACATGAAGGAAATAAAGAGGAAACATGGAGGAAACAAGGAGGAAACAAGAAGGAAACATGGAGGAAATAAAGACGAAACAAGGAGGAAACGTGGAGGAAACAAAGAGAAAACATGGAGGAAACAAGAAGGAAACATGGAGGAAATAAAGAGGAAACAAGGAGGAAACATGGAGGAAATAAAGAGGAAACAAGGAGGAAACATGGAGGAAATAAAGAGGAAACAAGGAGGAAACATGAAGCACATACCTGTAGACGAGCAGCAGGCCGACAGGAGGCAGCAGACGCACCGGAAAACCAAGCAGAGAAGAAGAAGCAACGTTATTGCAAATCATTCAGCATTTAACTGGCGGTATAGTTGGATCTGAATCAATCGATATGACTGGACTTGTATCGGAATGACATGAATTATTTTAAGCCAGTGTTCACATCAGCCATATTTAGTCCACTTTAGTTCAACTCCAGTCCGTTTGGCTGGAGAATCTGGTTCGTTTGGGAGGCGTGAACTCTGGTCCACCTCCAAACCTCGGCCTGGGTTCGGTTGAAGTGAACTAAAGTTGGGTTTGAATGCATATGTGAACGCCAAAAGCAGGAAGTGTATTACAGAACAGGGCATTCTGGGTAAATACAACCAAAACAAACATGCTATGGTAGCACTAGCAGGAGAAATGACTCGTGGATTTTTACCTAAAACCACTAAAACGGCTCCATTTTTTTTTACATTTCATAAAGAAGGAAGTTGCCTCAGCGCCTTCAGAGGTTTTTGTGTCGTTTCCTTCAGTGGTTCTCGGTGCAGCGCCCCCACAGGCCAGGAGGGGAACAGGTTGGTTTGACTCAGAGCAGAGAAAGAACCACAGAAACCGAATTATGAAAGAGTTTGAACCTGATTAATTGGATATTAAATGGAGAAGTAAATCTTGCAAAGAGGCCTGGGATGACGTCTGTTGTGAATTGGTGCTATATAAATAAAATTTAGTTTTTCCTGTAAAACACCCCGTTATGTAACCTATTTCTCTTCTTCTTCTTCTTCTTCGTTGGGTTTTGCTTCGTTGGTTTCTCCTCGTTTCTGCCGTTGGTTCTCCTTGACAGCAGCTGAGCCTCTGAGCCTCCCAGCCCGACCGTAACTCATCGGATGAGACGGATCGCATCCTGTTCGGGGCGGGGGGTCAAAGGTTTCCTCCCGAGGTAAAAACTCATCCTTCAGCTGTAAATCCAGAGCCTGTTTAACCCATAATGCACTGCTTCCTGTAGCAGCGCGGTGGTCCGGCTTCGGCCCGGCGCGGGTTCTCAGGCGTTCATTACCGGTCATGTGACGCCAAATAAATCAAAATGTTTGATGTTTTTCTGCTGAATTCTCAACGTTTTCTGTTTCAGGGACTCTTGAGCCGGTCTAGCTGTCAAATCTTCTGGTTCTGATCGTCTGCAGAAAGATTCAAAGCAGAGATGACCTCTGACCTCTGGAGCTCAAACTCCAACACAAACAGTGAATTCAGGAACAGGAGAAGAAGAAATCTCAGGCATGAAACAGGAAGAACAGAAACCAGAGCACCGCAGGGATTACAGGAGCTCCTGGTCCGACCCGGATCAGCACAACGGGACGCAGCGAGAATTACTTATTAAATCAAAAAATAAGAGTTAATACCTCACCCTGCGCACTGACTGAGCCTTTAACGGTTTAATTAAATTCACACTGAAAAATTAGAGCGAATCCATTTAGTGCGACAAGAACTGACTCAAAGCTCAACACATCGGCTTCACTTCAATGTTCTCCTGGATTTCCTGTTTTGAAGAGTTTCTAGACTGATCAATTCAACAAAATAAAGTAGAAATTAAATAACACAGAGGTTGCATGTATTTGACAGATTTTAGGTGAATAATTTGCTATTTTTCTTAACTCAAATGTCTCATTAATTATCCTTTAATTAGACCGATCCCAGCTTCTTTAAGGAACCACAAAGTGTCGCCTTTAAGGCTTTAAGCATAAAAGTTGAGTGTAATTCTGGAAAACGGAGAGAGGAGTCATTTATCTCTCACATGCAGATCATAAAAATCTCAAAGGATTCTGAACTTTCAGCTCCAACCTTTCCAGTCGCGTCCGGCTCGGCAACGGCGTTCCCGTCAAGCTCGCCAGTTCATCAGCGACCCGCTGCGGCCTGTTTGTCGGAAACCGGCCCGTATAAATGTGGCGTCTTACCGCAGCGGGCCCTCCCAGCAGCCAATCAGAGCGCGGGGAGGGGGCGGCATGGGAGCGAATTAATCAGGACGACGAACCGACGAGAACAGAACCCAAATAAAAAACAAATCCTTTTTTTTCAGGACTTATTCCCATTAAAAGCAGCTTCTGTTTGTGATTGAGCCTCTGCAGCGGGAGTCCAGCTGCTTTAACCGACACAGAAAGGTTTGTCCCGACGCAGGTCGCTGTAATTAATTAACTGTGTGTGTTTTCTGAGCAAACACGGATCGCTGTGCCCCGCTGGTCACCGCCTGCTGGGATCACACAGCCACACAGGAGAGGAGGTGATTAATACGGGCTAATTAAGATGACCTGAAGGGAGGACAGGCTCCCAGAGGGCAGAGATCGACGGCCATGTTTCACCTCGGGACGACCTTTCAGCCATCAACATGTCCGCCATGATTTACCTGAAACCAACTCATCTAAAACAAATCCACACGTTAGAAAGTAAAAATATTATTTTGTGTGCCGACTTTCACCGTCAACGCAGGGATGAACGAAATGGCTGAGAAACACATTTCATATCAGTCAATATCAATAATTATCAATAAACTTAAATATGTGAAATATTTGCTTGTTTTATCCTTAGTTTTCCCTTCAAGCCGTTGTTTTTTCAGTCAGTTATGAGGCACCGTGGAGAAACTTTAAACTGCTGCTGTGCAAATTACTCAGCAGGTTGTTGCTAGGCAACCAAAGACCTAGTGAGTTAGTTAATGCCACCAACCTAGCTTACCGGTTTTTACCAACCGCTAAAATCTGATCCTCCATCTTGTTTCCATCTGGTGAAGGAGGAAGTTGCGCTCAGAGTCTTCAGAGGTTTTTGTGTGGTTTCCTCCAGTGGTTCTTGGTGCAGCGCCCCCACAGGCCAGGAGGGGAACAGCTTGGTTTGACTCAGAACCACAGCAGCTGGAGGTGGAGCAGATGATGGAGTTCTGGTCACCAAAGCAGTAAATTCAGTAAATAAACATCTGGATTGTCCTTTATGCACTGCAGCCACTTCACTGTAAGAATTTATTGTCATATTTAGATTCTTTAAACTCAGTTTGATTAAAAATATTTTGTTATTTTATTCCATTTTGTCATGTTTCTTCAGTTTAGTTTTGTGCTACCAAGAGGTTCCAAATGCAAGAACTCCATCAAGGCAAAGATGCTGATCCAGATGATTAATCCAAATACCGACACGTCCAACAAGAACCTTAACCTGGTGGTAAAACGTCCACCAGGATTTATCAATAAATCAAATAATCACATAATAAATTAAAACAAACTCAATAATTTCCTGCTTTCTTTTATTCCCTCTCTCTTTCTACCAAACCCCGGATGACAAAAGAGTCTCAATTAGCCCCTTTTTTGAAGGTCAATTTTATTTAACCCCAAAGTCACGACAAACGACCAGAGATGGCTGAAGTTCCCAAAAATGTAACTCAAGTCAGAGCAGCATTACTTCAACATAAAAAATGTTTCCAAATCAGTTTCTTTCAATAAGAAACTTTAACAGAAACTGAAGGTTTTGGTTAAAACATGTTTGTTTTTCATTCAGTGGTAGAAAATCCAGAATTTTACTCAAGTAAGAGTAGAGATGCGTCATAATAAAATTACTCAAGTAAAAAGTAAGGTACAACTGAAAACACTCCTAAGAGTAAATTTTTTCCTCTTCAGATTCTCGTGATCCGGACCTGCCGGCGCCTCCAACCTGGATGTGAACGGCAGTGAAACGCCACCAGCGTCCGAGGCTGAGCGGACGCTGGCTGCGTGCGGCGGGAGGCGGCCGGCGCTACAAATGGGCTCCGCAGGCGCCGCTTCCTTCAGAAAGGCTCGCCGTCACTGGAGCGCGGACTGACGGGGGGCCTGTTTATGTATTCATTGAAGACTGAAGTGATTTTCTTTGACATGACAGCATGACTCCGCCCACGTCCTCCTGAGGTGAGGATGAGACCGTCTGCTGCAGGTTCTGATCAGCAGATGCATTCAGAGACGAAAACTGGGTTACAGCAAGGAAAAGATCGCAATAAAATCTCGATAAATATACAGATTCATGGAAATGAACAATAAATGGTTGAATTCAGAAACAATGGAGTCCAGAGTTGTTGACAGCATTTCTGCTTTAAAAAACTGAACTAAAATCATAACCTGACTTTTAAAATGAATTTAATAAAGCAAAATGTTTCCTCATATTTATCATAATGAAACATCAGGCTGGACAATAAATCAATAACAATATATATCTCGATAAGACACGTGACCAATGTCAGTACACGATGCATGTAATGAAATATAGTCGATTTATAGACTATTTACTGAACTCTGATCCAGGATCAGCTCACTCTCTCACTCTTTGGTTGCCTAGCAACAACCTGCTGAGTAACCAGCGCAGCAGCAGTTTAAGGTTTAGTCGCCGTTCTAACTGCTTAAAAATAAAATGGAGTAAAACTGTGGATAAAACAGGAAATGTCAACGATTTGCCAATATTTCAGATATTTAACACAAAAAACAGACCAATAATTATCGATATCAACTGACGTGAAATGCTAATATCGTGATACTTTTTCAGCCTCTGAAATAGTTTAATTTTGTTTATAGTAAGAATCAATTAACCTGCTGAAATGAGGATTAAATATAAACAAAGGAGAATAAAACAGTTTCCTGTTCTGTATTTTGTGAACAGATGAGCAGATTGATGAACTTTGATAATAATCTTAGACAAATATTCCCGTTTTGTGCTGGTGGATCATAACCAGGCAGCTTCCAAATGCAAAGGAGACACTGGACCAAAAGAAATGACCAAAAGCTCAAGATCACAGCCTTAAAAAGACAAAAACTCTGTTCAATAATTTGGCTTCCATGTCATTTTCTGTCAGGCATTCACATGGACTCCTGATGGCAGCGACTGGAAGGTTTTCTGTGTTTGAACGAGACAGAACTGTAATCAAAATGAGCTGGACCGACAGCAGCAGGACTCTCCCAACAATACACCGTCTTCTTGGTACTTTTTACCTTCTTTCAAAGATCCTGATCAAAAAGAAATAAAGTGAAATGTGTTGTGAAGCCATCTTCCCCTCATGGAGCCGCAGTCCCTCCGCTCTCCTCACATCACGCACATCCAAGCGAATGGTCAACATGAGCGCTCAGGCTGTTTCAATCATTTTAGTTCAGTTTTGAAGCTAATTGTTCCACACTTTGAATGAGCCGATGTTCCTGCTTCCAGAATGTGTTATTTTCCAGAACTCACTAAACATTTCCCAGGACAAACTCTTTGTTTGTTGCACATGAGCATCACTAACTAAAACCCCGAAGCATAAACACCAACGCAGCATTTAGCTAAGCTAATGCTGCAGCATTACACCAACATAGCAATTAAGGGAAGCTAATGCTAAACCGCTATTGTAACACATAGCAGTTTAGCTAATGCTAAAGATCCACATAAACTGAAAGTTTACAAAACACCAAAGTAAATTAACTCTCTGGAGTTAATTTGGAAATATGACTTTGGTGTAAGCTAAGTGCTCCACTATTAGCGCGCTAGCAGCTTAGCGGCGGTTTGTCCAAACAAGCATTTTTTTAATAGACTTTTAAAAACAGAACATGTTTGCCTGATATTATAAAGTCAGATGAAAGTAAGATTACTATGCTTACTGTGGTCACTAATTTTAGCCGATGCTAAACTTGAGTTTAAGTATTTTCTGAAATCTGCAGCTTTTCTGCCACAATGAAGGTCAAGGTTCTCTCAGAAAGCTGCCTGCTGCTGCAGCAATCAGCCTGAGAAAAGAAACCGAGGAGGAGGAGGAGGAGCAGGAGGAAGGCTGGGATGCAAACAGAAAGCTGTTTGATATTGATGTGGATCACAGGAGCTCCATTCCTATTCATGGAAAATGATAAAACATGCATTGATGGAGATATAAAAACACACAAGCAGAGAGTAACTGCAGATCATCAGAATCCTGCAGCCTCACAGATTCCTCTCAGGAAAATGAGCTGTGATTGACGAGAGGAAGAGGAGCAAAGGTCGCCGGCGGAGATGGATCTTCGTCGCGGACCAACCGGGTCGCCATGAATTTCACATCGACACAAAACCAGACGTCTTACTGATGCATTCTGGGTCGTCTGGCTGCCAGCGGCTCAAACTCAACTGATTCTGATGTTTCAGCATTGTGGATGTTCAAAGTGTGGCCCGCGGGCCATTTCTGGCCCTTCAGATGATATCGTTTGGCCCTGAATCACAACAAAATAAAACTGATGACCCAGAAAACTGAAAATTATTAATAAGGCAACATTTTTATGTTTTGGATCTCTAAAGATGAAAAGATTTCATTTTTTTTAAAAATTTGCTTATTTTTGAACAAGGAAAAAAAAAAATCTAATTTTTGCATTTCTAATTTAGAAAATGTTGAAAATGCTTTTCTATTAATGGGGCAACAGTTCAAAGCCCTTTATATGTTTTAAATATATAATGAAATACAGATTTAATTAAAAAATGTCTATTGTTGAGCAAGTAAAGCAAAAAAAAATTAAATATAACAAACTTTAAAATTTTTAATTAATGATTTTTAAAATTGTTTTTAATTTATTAAGGCAACAGTTCAAAGTCTTTTCTTACTCTTTGGATAATGATATGCAGATTTAATAATAATTTTATTAATTGTTCAGCAGGTAAACTAATTACTTAATTTTTAAATGTGTAAATGCTGAAATTGTTTTTCTTCCAATAAAGCAACAATCTGAAGCCCTTTTTATGTTTTGGATTTTTAATTATATTTCATAAAGTTTGCTTATTGTTCAGCAGGTAAAAACAAACATTAAGTTCATTTTTCCATTTAAATTTAATGAATTATAAAATTGCTTTATTTCTAAAGCAAACCCTTTTAACATCCTAGATTTTTAATAATATACAGATTTAATTTTACAAAAATTCATTGTTGCGCAATTAAAAATTTTTTTTTTTTTGCATTTTTAATTGAATAAATTTTGTGGGCTGCCAACAGTTTGGTCTAAACTGATTTAAAGTCATTTTTTAGATCCTGTTGAGTTAAACTTTCCAGTAAATTAATGATAATAAACCGTGAAGCTTTCATTGAATTTCCTCTGCATTTCCAAAGAGACGACTCGTAGCTTTGCTGTGAAACTATTCTGCATGTGTGCCACATGCACCAATCACAGGATATTGAAAATAAACCCAAAAACTTCTGAGCTTTACTTAAACTTTCCAGGTTAGAAAAAAAAAAAAAACAGATTTTGGGGAAAGTCTGTCACATTTTCCCTGACAGTTTCACCAAAAATGGGAGGGAAAGAAAATCCACACCAGGTCATTACTCCACAGGCAGGGAACTACAGCTCCCAGCATGCCTCAGGGCTCTCCCCGGTCCTCATCTCCCAGGAAGGATGTCACCTGACAGCGTCCTGCAGGAAGCCCTGAGCCGCCGGATCCGAGGAAACCGTGATTTATCGGACCTCAGCGCCGGTCGGTCCAGGAAGTAGACACGTCCCAAACACGCTTGCACTTCATGTTTCCATGAAGGAAGGATACAAATTATAGGAAAAATAAAAAGCACAAGACATGACATTTTTTTCTAAGGATAATCTATGAAGCTAAATTATTACATTTTCTGCAGAAAATGACTATTAATCAGATTTCAATCTGTTTAGTTCGCCTTTCAGAATGAGCTGTTTTAGTGTCTCAAATAATCCATATAAGCTGCTGCCGGCCACAACCCCCCAACTCAAAGATGTATACAACCATACATCTTTGAAAAGCAGAAGTGGAGCCACCTGCACAACCAACCTGATCATTTCTCCAAGATTTGAAGAAATCAAGGTGGTGAAAACTGGACATAAATCATTCAAAAGTATAACTTTCAGTGCTTCAGCGACATTCAGAAGACGGTCCATCAGTCAGACGGTCCGTCAGTCGGACAGTCCATCAGTCGGACGGTCCATCAGTCGGACGGTCCATCAGTCAGACGCCCTGTCAGTCAGAGGGTCCATCAGTCAGACGGTCCGTCAGTCAGACGGTCCGTCAGTCAGAGGGTCCGTCAGTCGGACAGTCCATCAGTCGGACGGTCCATCAGTCAGAGGGTCCATCAGTCAGACGGTCCATCAGTCAGAAGGTCCATCAGTCAGACGGTCCATCAGTCAGAAGGTCCATCAGTCAGTCAGACGGTCCATCAGTCAGACGGCCCGTCAGTCAGAAGGTCCATCAGTCAGAGGGTCCATCAGTCAGACGGTCCGTCAGTCAGACGGTCCGTCAGTCAGAGGGTCCATCAGTCAGAAGGTCCATCAGTCAGACGGTCCATCAGTCAGAAGGTCCATCAGTCAGAGGGTCCATCAGTCAGAGGGTCCATCAGTCAGACGGAGTCCAGCAGGAGGTTTCTGGATGGTAAGTCAACAACAAAAACTTATTTTTTTTCCAGAAGCCGTTGTACAGCACATACAATGTGAAAATCAGTTGACCAAATGCTCCAAACTCAACTTGGGTTGCTAGGAAACGGCGGAACTCTGCTGGGGTTGCTAGGAAACGGCGGAACTCTGCTGGGGTTGCTAGGAAACGGCGGAACTCTGCTGGGGTTGCTAGGAAATGGCGGAACTCTGCTGGGGTTGCTAGGAAACGGCGGAACTCTGCTGGGGTTGCTAGGTAACAGTCCAGTGCCCTTGAAATGTGACTTAACAACAGAAATGGCTCATTTTCCAGACACCAAAAAACATTGACTTATTGCTAAAAATGGCTGAGGGTTTTTTTTAACACTTTGGTTGTTTTTAGAAGCTGTTGAGACCCAAATGGAAGTGAAAAAAACATGTAAAATGTGAGTTTTGTGTAATTCGTCCCCTTTAGTCTAATCTGAAAACAATCTTCCATCACTTACATAAATATCTCCGGGGGGGATTATTATTTATTTTTTGAAGGAAGTCACAATGTTCAGTAACTAAATAAAATCCTTTTACAAAAATATGTTTTCATGCCAGTGCTTGTAACTGGACTCTGATTTGGGGTTTTAGAGGGAACATTAACTCGTTTCCTCAGGAGATTTTTCACAGAGGAAGCCAAGCTGTAAGCAACTAAACTGTTGGAAGATTTGGAGAAATGATCAGCAGAAAACAAGGTGGTGAAAACTGGACATAAATCATTCAAAAGTATAACTTTCAGTGCTTTAGCGACATTCAGAAGACGCTCCATCAGTCAGACGGAGTCCGACTCGGAGCCTGCAGGGCAGATCCAGAGTTTCCTCCCGTCCAGAGCTGCAGATTTGTGATTGTTGTGATTGGGAGAGAACGTACGCGCCGCTGCGACCTGCCGCTGCGACGCCAGCTCAGCCTCCGTCAATGTAAACCTCGTTAAGAAGCTGCAGCAATCAGAGCATGAAACACACCGAGGGCGCTCCCGTTGTTTACCTCGGCTGCTCCACCAGCAGGAAATATTACGTTTTATTATTAACAAACCGCATTTTTTATGAATGAGGCCAGGAGGGAGCACATCGCTCACGAGTTTCGACTTACAGACAGAAAAAAGGTCTGAGCCAATAACATGAGTTCACCACATGTGAGCTGTGCCTATTTTCTTATTTTTAAAAATCATTTGAATTATTTATTTCTAATATTATATAACAGGCTCAAAAATCTGCAAAATGTGCCTTTTTTTAAAAATCTGATTAATCGATTAACTGACAGAATAATCAATTACTAAATTAATCGCTAGTTGCAGCCAAACGTGAGTGATATTATTTTCTTACGTTTAGTTAAGTCATAAGTTTGCATAAATTAAGATTACTACAGTGGACCAAAATCACAAGAGATGAAATTTGTAAAAACTTCTAAAATCACTTCTGCCCATTTTAACAATTCAAACACCAAATATGTTTCTTTATGCATTAAGACACAAATTAGAAACCATCTTAGCTCGACAGCAGAAGCTAACATCTGTATTTCTGCTGCTGGAGGTTCAGCCAATCAGCACCAAGGAAAACCCATTGGCCGCTTTATAAACTCCAGCCAATAGCGTGTCACGTAGCATTAGCGACCTGTAGCTACGTAGGCTGAAAGGCCGCTCAGACAGGAAGCAGCCATTCAGTTGAAGTGAATTCTGGTGCTGTTCGAATGCAGATGTGAACACCAAGCGAATTGGAGACCACTCCAAAAGCAGGAAGTGGACTACAGCGCAGGGCATTCTGGGTAAATACAACCAAAACAAACATGCTAGCCTAGCGCTAGTGGGACAAATGGCTTGCGGTCTTTAAACAAAGACAAAAGAGAAATCCTCCAACAGTCTGACGCCTCCATTTATGTAAATACTAAACCGAGCAGAAATCTCAGATATTCCTAACTCATCTAAAGCAGTTAAAGTTTTAATTTATTGATGAACATTGAGGAAAAAATAAATAACTTTTAGTTTCAATAATAATTTTGCGATTTTAATGTTTTCCAATATTAAATCATTGACTGATTGGGAATTTCTAAAACCAAACGCGTTTGAATGAAAGTTGCCGCTTTGTGTGTGATTACTGGCATCATTTGTCTCATTTAGAATTCAATGGAAAACAAATTTATTATTAAAAAATTGAATTTGCTTCCAAAGAGCAGGAATATTTGAACCTTAAATGGTCTAAAGAGGATTCCAGCTTTACGCTTCAGTCCTGTTTCTGACTGATTAGGAGCTGAAAGAACAGAGTCAGATGTTAGGAAACCAGCGAGTTTGGTTCATTAATAAACATGGTTATGCAAATAAACATGAATTTTACAAACCGAAACAAAGACCAGCTGATGTTTCCCCAGTTTACATCCCTGGACTGTGCAGTTAGCAATCGTAATGTTGGACCATTTATTGGCATAAACATTTTAATGATAAAGTGACACTAAATCCAGATGCCTCTGCTAACATAATGTACTCCCAGCAGAACGTTTTCATTTTAGAGCATTTATTACTTTTTTCCTGTCGATGCTGTTGAGGCGTAACGATCACATTAATCCTGCATCTATAGATACTTCGGCGTTGAAACTAGATCCTTGGTTACGTTTTAATGGTTTTTACAAAAAATACAACCAAACATGGGCAGAAAAACAAACACTATAGTTTTATTTTGCTGTTACTTTTTGTTTGTCTAATTCAGTTAATTTTAATTCGTTTTTAGTGTGTTTGCTAGTTTTTATTAGCTGCTGTTAGTTAAATATTTGTTAGTTATTATTAGTTGTAATAGTAGTTTTAGTTTTTTCATACTTGTGCAGAATTCAAAAAGTGGAAACTTTCATAGGCAAAAAATACAGTAAAGACATTAAAAAAATTAAAATCAGAGTTTTTACACATTAAAAACTGTAAAGTTAATAGAATTACAGCATTTATGTCAACATGAGTTGTACATCTCTTAAAGATCTAGTGTGGATATTTACAGACAAACGTGTTCATCTGTATAATACTTTCACACCAACATGCAAAACTTAAAACAAAAACATTTTATTGCTGCTGCTGCATTTGTAGAATAACCAGATCAATCAGTCAGGTTTATTTCAGAAACATCATGTAATCAACGATTGTGAAAACCAGTAACAGACTTTTCACTTTCAGTCAAAGGCCATCATTAAAACCATCAATGCACATTAAATGTCCCATTTATTGTGTTTTAAAAGCAACTCTAAACTTTTGGGTGTTTAACGTTGATTTAAAGGGACTCAGTGTTTCGACTGTTTGCAGTTTTCTGGAAGTTTGTTCCAGATTTGTGTTATATAGAAGCTGAATGCTTTTAGGCAGACCTGTAAAGACGCTGCTGCAACTAAATCAATGCAACTAAAGATAAACACAGATTGGTTTCTAGAAGGCTGGTTTTCTAACTGTCTTTATGTGTCTCTGAAGGTTCAAACTCAGATTTCAGGTCCTGTTCAGCTTTAGGTTTAAAGATGATGCCTTAAAAATGAATCCACTGATCTGGTTTGTTTTAGAGTTGATCATCATCAATTACTTACTAAACTTTTCTTTGCATTTCTGCTGATTCTTAACGTTTCTGATCATGAAACAGACCTGAGTTTAACTTTACTGAATGTCATGTAATAAAAAATAAACAAAGTTATGTACAGTGAAAAAAAATTCAAAACAAAAGAAGAATATTAGTGAAGTGTATTTATACGCTGTAAGAAGAAGGATTTTAACATTGTTACTTGGTATTTTCTATGTCATTATGTATAACTGGGACAATGCATTCATGCTGCCATGCCAAAATGAGAATTTATCAATAAGTCAATACACAACATTGATTTAGAAGCACATCAATATTATTAAGTTAGAATTGACAACTTGATTAAATAGCAACAATAACATTGAGTAATTATTTCTCATACTGTTATGCAGTGACGACCATCAACGGTTTAAACGGTTTTATGTTTAGACAGCGGCTGATTTTCATGCTTAAACTCACGGGCTGAATAAATGAGAAGAAAGTCTGTCTGCTTTAAATCAAATCTTCAGCTTGTGTTAGAGTTTTGTACAGTATTTTGTGTCTGTTGTTATTTTTGTATTGTCCTGAAACTCGCGCCCTGCTGAAGTACTGCAGAGCCAGGCATGGAGCTGCCACTCAGAGCGCCGACCCTTCACCCCGACGACCCCATGAGCAGCTGCAGCTCCGCTCCTTTCTTGTCATTGTGTCGTCTTTTCTTTGAGCGGGAGAAGGTCTGAGCTGCTCAACCATTTCCATAATCTCCATTAAACACTTCAAATGGGCGCTTTAAGAGCGCTGCCATCTGCATAATCCCATTAACTCTGAAGCTGCAGCGCCGCAGCCGCCACAACGCCGCCGCAACGCCGCCGCCGCCAGGAGCTGCAGCTCAGGTGGAAGGGAAACCGGAGGAGAAAAGCCAGATTTAGTTTGTGTCAGGTTTCTGAATGAGGAGACGACAAGGACAAGGAGGCGGCTGACAGTTCGGGGCGGGGACGGAGACCCGGCCAAGGCTGAAACTCCCAAAGCTTCATCCTGGAGTAAATCTGCCGGTTCTCTCCCTCCGTCTGGGGAAACGTCCGTTCACGGAGTTTCCTGTCGCCTCCCTCCTCCATTCACTCTTCCTCCTCCTCAGACTGAAAGGGAAAACCGTTTCACGCTTTCTGATGACGAAGAAAGTAGGTCAAATTTAAATTCGGACCAAATCTGGGTGTTTTCCCCACCAGGCTCGTAAAAACACCAGGACCGGCCCGCTTTCAACAGAAAAAACCCCAAAAATCAAAAAACCCCAAATTCCTTTTTTCATTCATCCAGAGCGAAGACGACAACGGAAATGAAACATCCATCACACATCAAGAGGTCGATAAAAAAGCAGGAAAGTGGTTTGGTGATTAATTAACCACAGATGCCTCCTGGGGGAAACACTAATGAACCACAGGGAGGGGGCAGTAAGTGGATCCGCTTCGTTCTGCAGACGGATGACGAGGTGAAAAAAAGACCCAAACATGTCAGCAGCAAAGCATGTTTTCTGAAAAACATGACTCATTTATTCCCAACATGTTGAGCAGAAAACACGACTTCTCCCTGCAGCGACGTCCTGAGAAAGTTCTCAGGATTTAATAAGCCGGTGTTTGCTGAACGTGAACCAAGTATTTTAAGGTCTAAACAGAACCAGATGAGGAGGAGACGCCCACACACAGAACCCGACGCTCTCAGCAACCACCAAACAGCCATAAAAACGCTGCGGTTTGATTTAACAACGCAAGGTAATTACAGTAAAACGTGTGAAGGTTTTGCACAAATTACCGATATGCACATTTATGAGGAAAACGGATCCCTCCATGTTCCCTGTAGAGGTTGAATACAATGTTCTGGTGCAGATGGATCCAACCAGAACCGAAACAGCTCTGGATTACAGCCAGTAGAGATGAAAACCGTAATCTGGACCAGTTTTTCCAGAATGATGCAGGACAGATCCTCTCCACTCAAAACGTCTGTTGTACATGTGGACAATGAAACAATGAAACTGGGAACCACTTTGCTCATAACCATCAGGGTTTCTCCCAGTGTATTATGAACCTGGTGGGGCACCAGGCTTCACTTGCCTCCCCGCCAGGCTCCCCGCCAGGCTCCACTTGCCTCCCCGCCAGGCTCCCCGCCAGGCTTCGCTTGCCTCCCCGCCAGGCTTCACTTGCCTCCCTGCCAGGCTTCGCTTGCCTCCCCGCCAGGCTTCACTTGCCTCTCCGCCAGGTTTCACTTGCCTCCCCGCCAGGCTTCACTTGCCTCCCCGCCAGGTTTCACTTGCCTCCCCGCAAGTCTAATAATTTTAGAGCTTCTATCAGCTCTAAAATGACTGTTTTCTTACAGCCTGGCGGGGAGGCTTAGCGCTGTTTATTTTAAATAGGTTTTTAATACACTGATAATTGACAGCAAAGACGCATTAAGCTGGTTTATGCTAAAACCCAAAGCAGTGAGCCTCTTTGTCTACGCGTCGCATTAATCCAGTATTTCTGTTATTTTTTTCTATGCTTCTCCACAAATTGCTGACATTTTGACATGTTTACTCAGTTTCTTAAGGTCCAACATGCAGAATCCCTTTGTTTAATCATTTTGGCTCCATACAGTCAAGGTAAACAGAAAGTACATCTTCTATCACCTAGAAAATGTGACCATTTAAATAACCTGATCTATGCCAAGTTCTCACATTATTTTAACTTTAGCTGCAGTGTAACATCAGGTTGGTTTTAATTATGTTCACCCAACATTTACAGTGGATGCAGATTATTTTAAACTTAACCGAATCCTGTTGCTTTCAGGTCCTTCAGGTAAATAATGACTTGTTGAACAAACAATTTTGGTTCTTCCAGCAGAAGCAATTCGTTTTGGGTTTTTAAAATGTTAATAATTAGCATAATTTCCTTTGAACTTATTGCCATGTCAATACAGGTAACTTAATTTATTCATGAAATAAGCAATAATTTCACCTGTTGTTTTTTTTTTGTCGTACTTTGATGCAAACAATTTATTTTCAAAATGTTGTATTCAAACACTGCAGTGCAAACCTATAATGATAACCACTGTAGGGGATAGAAATCTGTTTTTCACAGAATTAAAGGCCAAGATGGAAGATGAGTTTCTGCCCTGAACGTCCAGTCAGATCCAGACGTTTCTCCGTTGAGTCAACCGTTTTTCTAACGTTAACGGTTTAGTTTCTGCTCCTCTTTTGAAACAAAACCCAGCAGGGAGGTCGAGGAGAGAATCTGCCTGATGTCCAGCGTGAACAACAAGCTTGACCGTTCAAGCAGCTGAAACCCAAAAAGACACCAACTTTTCCTGAAAAGCTGCTTCAAGGACCATTAATCCAGAAACAAATGAACAACAAAAGCAAACTTGACTCCTCAAACTTCCTTCAGATGTATTCAAGGCTTTAAATCCTAACATAATAACAGCCTTTATAAGATTTCTGACTGATAAATAAAGCCGCCCAGTGAAGAAAATTGTATTTTTTATGTTTCTGTTTCCAATAAACGACAAATCTCCCATTTCTGAACGTCAGTATTGTTGACGGCAAAGAAAACTCCTAGGAAACTGAATGAAGATTGACAAAATGGACAAATACATAACGGTTTTTCTCAAAAACGAGTTTCTTTTCCTGGCTGTAGACCAAGGTCAAGCTCAGCCCCGGACGACATGTAGAACAAAAGCTTCCCCGCGTGGATCCGGCTCTGATTGGTCTGCTTTCAATGATTCATGAGACGTCTCCAAGCAGAAATCCAGGTCATTCATAATGAATAACAGCAAACATTAAAGAGTTTCTGCTCTGACGTGAGCCCACTGGGCTCAGATGAAGACACCACCACCAAAACCTACAAAAGAAAACAGGATTTTATCTGGACAAACATTAAAGCAGCTACAGATTAAAGGTGATGTTAAAAAAACTGTTTGGTTCCAGTATTAATAGATTCATAACTATAATCAACATATTGGCAAATGAAGCCGATTAGAAAAAACAGACCAGTTGTATTTAACGCAGCTGGACAGAAACAGTTAAATGAACTAAAATAATAGATGCCCAGTTTCAGACCAACCAATAACCAGTTAGAGTCAAGTGTACTGAACTGGTGGAAATAACCAGTTCAACCAATCACACCAACCATCTGGCTGCACGTTTTCCAAATTATAAACCTGATTGATGAATAAACCAGCAGGACAAACTTCTGCTAATCTGATACTAGTGGGGAAAATTTTCTCTAAATTTGAAAACCCATTTAGCAAAGAGAGCAGCTCCAACAGAACAGATGAGAGTCAGTCAAACACACCAAAAACTGATGATGATGATGATGGTGAACAAACACAATTAGAACCGTTAACAAGAAGCCAATCAGAAACACTCGAGTTAACGAAAAGAAACAAGTAAACCAATAAGATCCAGTTGGATTAACGAAGAGAAACAAGTAAACCAATAAGATCCAGTTGGATTAACGAAAAGAAACAAGTAAACCAATAAGATCCAGTTGGATTAACGAAGAGAAACAAGTAAACCAATAAGATCCAGTTGGATTAACGAAGAGAAACAAGTAAACCAATAAGATCCAGTTGGATTAACGAAGAGAAACAAGTAAACCAATCTAATATTAGTAATATTAGTTGGATTAATAGGAAGGACCAAGTAAAACAAAAGAAATATTCTGATTCTTAAACATAACCCAGAAACCCAGTAGAACCAGCCACAGTAACAAAAAGACCCAAATAAAACCAGTCAGAACCAGCTGAAATAAAAACTGTGACTAACTAAAAGTATCAGAACCAGTAAGATTAATAGATAAAACCAAGTTAAACAAACGGAAGCATTAAGATTTGTAAACTGGACCACGGAAACCAATCAGAACTATTTGGTTAAAAGGACATTTGTAATTAAACCAATAGGAACCATCTGGGTTTGTGGGAATGACCAAATAAACCAACCAAAACCAAGAATTTACAGGCAGGACCAACAGATCAGAACCATCTAAACCAATGAGAACCAAATGGACTGAAGGACAAATCAATCAACCTGAACAGATTCACTTTCAGACGGTCATCATTTAGAGAACCTCAGTTTTCCATTTTCAGCTTCTCCCGGTTATTCAGAGCTGAACAAATGAGAAGAAATACAGCTGAGAATAAAGACGCCTGAACACCTGGAACATCTGTGGGATCTAATAAAACGATTCTGAACGGATCCTCTGAGGTTGAGCCGCTGAGAGAACGGGATCTTCCTGTTTACTCCGACGATCCCAGCTGGATTCTCCTCTGGGCTCTTCTCATTCACCAAGAAGATGAAACTGCAACTCAGAGCAGCTTGTCAGGAGTGGATATAAAATATTAATTATATTATCATGACCTCATCTGACAAAACCAGCATCATTCGTTTGATGACAGAAGTCTGCTGTGAGGCTCAATTACGCCGTTTCATGAAGAAAACCACCCGTGATTCTGGAGAAACATCAAAAACCACAACTGAGAGCAAATTTTGGGAGAAACCCAAACGACAATGAGTACAAGACATTGTGTGTTTTTAATGCCCCTCCATTCCGACCCAAACGGGGTAAAAACAGCTTTAATTCAGAGTGAGAATGTGTGCGTCTGGCGGGTCGCTTGGTTTCGCAGGGAGATTTAAAACGCAATCATTTCACATTCTGTTTTACGGCGCGGTCAGAGCAGCTTGTGATGCGTGCAGCTGAGTCAGCAGCTGTTTTTCTGCTGTTTTCCACCGTTAACTCGCTGCTATGCGGCCGAGAACCGAGGGGTTAACTCACGCTTTAGACACCAAAAACTGGAAAGCAGACGGACAACACACTGAGAGGAGAACTAACTCCTCATATTTTCTATTTAATGACGACGGAAAAACATGCATTGGAGACCAACAGCAGTATCCAGTATGGAGAATCAATGTTGCAGTCGCCTTCGGAGTGAAATTCATGAGCTTCACTGCAAAAACAAATAATTTTACCAAGCAATAAACAATAATATTGTCATTTTGAGACCATTTTCAAGTAGCATAATGGAAAAATAATGCAAGAACACAAAGATCGATAAACTTTAAATTCTAATGAACATTTAACACTGGAAGACATTTAAAGATCCAAAATAAGCAAAACCAACAAATAAAATGAAATCATGAAGTTTTCTATTGCTAGTTGAGACCAAAACAGTTTTATCATCCGGTTTTTGGTAGAAAGAGAAAAACAATAAAGCATGCAATTAATTTATTTATTGCAACAAGCCGAACCAAGCCTATTAATATTAGTAGAAAAATCAATTCGCCCCAAGACCAAGTCGAGAGGAGAGCAGAGTTTTAATTATCTGCAGACGCACAACGCAGTTTTCCCGCCAAAACCTCTAAAAACCAAAACCATTTAATCCCAACTAAAATTAGATTAATTGGAAACATTTACAAATAAGTAGCTGTTTGCAAAATGAAAAACTAAATAAGAATAATTTAAACAGATTAATAATTAACATTGCAAGTGGTTTTGCCTCTTTGTAATAAATGCTGCCGTCTTGAGAATTAATCATATCCTTCATGAAAAGTATCCGCAGCGTAATAAAGTCGACTTTAATGGGATTCGCAGCCGCCCAGCAGCTTTTACCAGTCCTCACTGGTAAAAGACTATTTCTTTAATATTCTGGGATTTACCTTCAAATCCCAGCAGAGATTTTTCCTCTGGTTACGGTCGGGTCATGGCCGCCCTGATATCCAACAGGACTTGTTCTGAAACTTTGTGAACGTTGTGGTTGCTGTTGGGGATTATTGTCCCAGGTTCTTGATCGACTCTTTCCACTGACCACTTCCTCTTCCTGCCACTAGGTGGAGCAGTAACTTTTCCTTTTGCGTTAAACATGCAAACTCTGCTTCTTCTCTAGAACATCCAGGGCGTTGGCTAACATTTTAACACTGCAGTAATGATTTGGGGAGGAAGATTCAGTGTTGAAATTTGTTAAATGAGTCCAATGTTAACTGAACTTCCTTTTTCCAGTGGGGTTTGAATCATTTAAATAAAACTGTTGGTCATGATTGTCACATTCAGAGGCTTTAGGCTGAGTCTTAAAAAGTGCAGCATCAGATTTTTTTGTTCTCTGAAGTAATGATGTGATTATTGTTTAAAAAACGCCTCAAAACTCGTTTTTTAAAATCTGCATGTTTTCAGTCATGTTTCATTTGCTGCTGGTTTGATGGTTTATTGTTCTTATTTTGTACTTTATCTTGTTTTTACAGTCTGAGTGTTTTGAAATATGTTCCAGCTTCAGAACATATTTATTAAAAATGTGGTTATTAAAAAGCAAATAGACGTTTAAAGAGTCAATAAGAAATGTAATTTTAGCTGTTTTTATGCAATATGTGAATAAAACATCCAGAACTGAAGGAGCAAAGCTTTTCACCATCAGCTGCCCTGATTTTGCTCTAAAGTCTGAAAGTAGAAATTAATTTCAGTTTATCTCATTGGCTTTCAACATAAACATTCAAAATATATTATATCTACAGTTCAATATGTTTCAATTAGTTTTATAAATGATCTGATTCCAGTTAGTTTTAGTTTTTCACCATTAATTACTGATTTGTTTATTTCAGTGGACAAAAATGTTTTCTCAGTTTTTATTTTGTTAGTTTTATTTAACTATAATAATCTTACTAGCAAAGCGTCTCAATGCTAAGCGTCATGTTGCTAATGCTAAATGCTAAACATGTTGCTAATGCTAATGTCAGCGGCTGCAGTCCACATTTCTATAGAAGTTTAATGAATGATTAAATCAGTCAATATTGATAATTATTGATTAGCTTTGTTCTGTATATGAAACGTTTCCTGTTTTTTATTTTGAAGCAGTCGTGACGAGATTCAGGCGTCAAACGTCAAACTGCTGCTGTGCAAGTTAACGAACTTCCTGTTGCTAGGTAACCAAAGTTGGAGGAATTAATCAATATATATTGTTTTTCAATTATAGTCCAGCTCTGGTTGAGAAACCTGAACAACAGATTGAAAACAATGTCTTTGTTGATGAGCTCATATTATTTAGCAGATTTTTAATTAAAATTTCTGCTTATTTTGGTGCTTTATGGTTTTCAACTGAAACAAAGCAGGATGACCAAATAAATTTGTCAATGCTCAGTTTCTCTTTAGATGCCAAAAGTGAAGAAAAGCATTTCCAGGAAGGCAAAAGTTCCCCTCTGTGAGCCAAGAACACGTTTAAATACGACTGAACTTCCTTCTGATAACTTATGATCAGGAAAGTAAATTAGTCACAGAGAAAATTTAGCTTGTGACATTTCCCATCTGCTCCCAACACGGAGCAAACCAGCAAAACCAGCAGGCCTGGACCAGTCTGAAATCATCCGCTCTAATTAAAACCAGAACGTCTCGGCATGCAGCATGGAGGACAAGAAGAAGAAGCAGAAAAAGAAGAAGAAGAGGTCGGAGGCTCAAGGACGTTAATTAACCTTCAGGGGCTGCTGGATCACGGAGGAAGAGGATGGAGGCGCTTCAAAGAGAGATGAAGAGCAACTTGGCTTCAGAAAATAAAATAAAAACTGAAACAGAAAAACGTGTCCCCCAGCCTCCTTCACTCCACCCGCCCTGCTGGGCTGTCACCAGGCAGAAATCAAACGCCCCTCGTTAAGAATCCACCTTCACATCAATGCCAGAGTGAAACCTGCTCCGTCTTTTCCTCCAGCCTCGAAAACTCAAATTAATGTGAAAAGAAATGAGGCCAATATAATTCAAACTGGGAATTACGGCTGATTCAGCAGCATTTAGAGGATTAGTTCAACTGCGATTCTTTTTCCTTCTCATTATGGAGGATTTTAACGCAGCATCAGCATTTTCATTTCAGGACATTTTAGCAGGGAAACGTTTACATGAATGAAGGCGATGCAGGTTTTAAAAACGATTAATATTACAGAGAAATTCAAGCACCACTTTGGAGATGAAAACAATACACATGGACTAAAAACAGTTTTAATTCACTGTATTATTTATTACTGTTATTCATATTTTGTGATTTACTCCACACTCTACAGCAGCGTTTAAATCCACCGAAATATTCCTTAAATACTTAAAAACAATAAGAAAGTTATAAAAAATTTAAAATTCCTGCAAAGTTTTCTGTAATTTAGCAAACAGAAATCATTTTGGTGTTTCTAACTGAGCTATTAAAAGAAAAGTTTAGTCTGATTAAACTCAGAAAGTGAGAAAAAAGTATTTTTTGTTTTTATCTGGTTTCAACTGTAGATGCAATTTTCCAAATTTAGGCCTTTAATAAACATATTGCACTTTTTATCAAACAGTTGTGAACCTAATTGAGATTCAAGTATTTTGAAGGATTTTCTTTCAGTTGCGTCTGAAAACTTTAACTGTAAGAGGATTTAAACTAAATGCTTAAATTACAAAAAAACATCTAAAACTCATCGCTAAGTTTTCATTTAGCAAACATAGTTTGTGATTCTTACTGACCTAAAGCAAGAAACGTTTAGTTTGATTTAATTCAGTCAGAAAAGAATCATCTTTAAATATCTGATTTTAACCGTTTTCCCACTTTCAGGTTTTTAATCAAACGTTTATCAAAAAACTGTGAACCAAACTGAAATTCAAGCATTTCCAGGGTTTTCTGTACGTGTCTGAATATTTTAGGTCTATTAAATAAAAAAACGGCAAGAGGATTAAATTTAGAGAAAACGTTGAAGGATCCAGAGTGCAGGACGTTTGCGTCCTGCAGGCAGGAAGCGGCCTTCCTCAGAGGTGAAAGGTTAAACGCGGCTGCGTTCGCGTCGGGACTTGATGTTTCCATGGAGACCAGTGCAGCGGGTCCGGGAGGAGCCCGGTTCACCCGCGGGTCGCCTCCAGTCGGGGCAGGAAGGGGCTGAAGGGGGCGGAGTCAACCCCTCCAGTCCGGCTGCATCCACAAACGCCACCTTTTGTTTTCAGAAAGCGATAATTCGGATTAGCGGCGCCGCGAGCGCTCAGAGGACTCGCTAATCCTGTTAGAGGAACACCTGAGCTGCAGGCTAATCCTTTTTAAACCCCAACACACACAATAAACAAGCTGCCGCGGCCGGCCGGCACTCCGATAACACCTGCACGCACTTTCAGCTCTAATTGGGCAGATATAAACTGATCAGGCTGGATTAGCAGGAGTTCCTAATCCATTAGGACCAATCCCTGGTGCCGGAAGTTTCTCTGGATCCCACAGAGGGATAAGGCAGGTAAAAAGATCCCACCTGTGATCACCAGAGCGAGCGAGCGAGCATCTGCTGTACTGGAAAACTTTAAGCCTCCATCAGTCCAAAAAACCACAGCCTGGAGGGTAAATATTAGATTTATGAGGAAAATTAACTTTGTTTTGTTTTCATTAAAACTTGACTGAGAATCTGAGAAAGTTCTGGTCCTGATCAGACAGGTAAATATAAGCTTTAGGTCCACATCGATTCTGTAGCTTTGTGTCCATTTACACCACAACAAATGAAAAACATTTTTATCCGTTCTAGGGCCTCTTTACTGTGGGGTTCCACAAGGCTCAAACCTCGGACATTTTCTTTTTCCACTGTTTATGGAGACAATTTTCATCATTTCTGAAATGTAATTTAAGGAAACAAGCAGAGTGAAAACTGGTAAGTTTCTTTATTAGTGTTAGTTTCATTTTACATCTACAGTCCTGCTCCATGTCTAACATTTGTTTGGCTTCTTCTTTTGTGCTTTATTAATAATTCTGGCTCAGATTTGGTCACCTTTTGGGGAAATTCCTAATTTTAGGGGAATTGGAGGTGATCTGAGGACGTGAGCAGATGAAACAGGACAGCTGACGGCACATTTAGGAGCATCAGAACCAAACGGTGCATATAAAACAGCTGATGTGGGTGTTTGTGAGTCACATCATGTGCTACACACACGTGTGTGTGCGGCTCTCAGGAGGCGGCTGGTGGACCCAGACAAACTTGAAACGCAGCGACAGGTTGTCAGGCTGAATGGTGGGGAAGCTGAGACTCATTCAGCGCCGGCGTTGGACACAGACGCCGTCAGTCGCCTGCTGTCGCTCTGCCTCCGTTTCACACCACCACTAGAAATCACAAAATGTTCCTTCCTGTAGTTTTTATGTAGACACTTCAGGACTTTTCATTCAATTCCTTTTAATACTGAAAGTCCCAAATATGTGGAAAATTAACCTCACATTTAACTTAAGCTTTTTGTATTCAGTGAGGTAAAAATTAGAACATTGATGCTGCAGGATGTAACTTATAAAAAATATGATTTTTATATTAATTCAAAATGTTTTGGCAGTTTCCTATGAGACAGATAATCTGTGAAAAGGTCAATCTAGCTGCAGCTAGCATAACCTTTCACAACAGGCTATGCTAGCTGTAGCGTAGCAGAGAGCAAGGAGAAGTGATTGACAGCACTAAGCTCCGCCTCCTGGCTCTGATTGGTTGTTTTTATTTAGTGAAGGTGGAAGAGCTCGAATCTTTCACAGGTTTTGTGTCTCATTTAACGTCACGATGTGGTGACAGCTGCAACAAATATACAAAAACAATCATTTATAAAAAGTTATAAACTGCAGCTTTAAGGAGTAACTGATTTTCACAGAAATCACCAGAATACTAAACTAAATCTGATATTTTTGTAATTAATACCTCAAATCATCATGTGGGTCAAACTGTGTAGAAGTTTTTATTCTTATTAATGAATTATTCATGACTTCATGTTTCCTGGGGAACAGATATGATGTAACACAGATCTTTAAACCGCTCCTAAAAATTGCTCCAATTCCAAAGGATGATTCTTTATAACATCAAACTTTGATTAATTGATCACATTGATTTAGTCAGCCCTAATCAGTACTGAAAAAATGTCTTCAAATTAAAAGTTAGATTTTTCTCATTTCCTCAGTGGAGGCTGTTGGACCTGAATAATAATAATTTGCTTTGATTGAAGCTGGAGCTGAAAAACGTATCACAATATAAGCGTTTCACATGAGTCAATCAATAATTATTGATTAGTTTTTGGTTTTAAATGTCTGAAATAATGCCAAACTGCTGGCGTGACACTTCCTGTTTATCCAGTTTTTTCTCAACGCCATTTTTTATTTTTAAGCAGTTCTGGGGAGCAGTTGCTCGGTAACCAAAGAGCGAGTGAGGTAGTAGAAAACCGGAAACCTAGTTCAGTGAATATTCTGTATGTTGAATATTGATCAGATTTATTTGTGTTGATATTGATCACACATCTATTGCGATCAACATGAAGCGAAATGTTCTAAACTAAGATCTTTGCCATTGAAACCAAGCAGAAGATTCTGTATGAGGTCCAACCCAGATGGAGATATCAAATCCTCATCGCTTATTTGAGTTGATCAGCTGCTACTATTTAAGAGCTGGGAACATTTTGAATTGATCAGAAACAGACTGTGGAGTCTGACAGTTGTTAGTTCAGCGGTAAGCTTAGACAGCTTCAGAAATACCTTCAACTCCCCCAAAAAGGAAAACAAACCTTCAAGACAACCTTTCAGGGAGGCTGTGACTGACAGCGCTGGCTCTCCCAGATCCTCCCAGATCTCACATGTAACGTTACTCTGCTTTTCTTTCCCTTCTTCAACTCTCAGGGCTGCCCAGAAGGTCAGAAGTCACCATCTGCTGCAGCTCCAGGAACCGCCGCTGGGTCTCTCAGCCGGGACCCACCGGACCAATCGGGCCGCAGCGAGGAGGGAAACCTAAAGACGACGGCAGCGGCGGCCATATGCAGCGCGGTGTCGGTTTACCTGTCACATGGACATCTCATCTCAGGATGTCCAACAACAAAGACACTCAGAGCCCTTCACCGTATCCCATCATGCACCACTCAGAGAACGTCTATGAAGGAAAACATCGGGGCACAACGATTCTCTTCTGATTGGCAAACGTAGAAAAACACTCAACAAGCCCATAAACAACTCAAATTAAGATCTCTACACCTAGCATCGCTAGCTGCAAAATTACACCAACAAGGTATTTAGCACAAGCTAAACACTCAAAGCCTCTTACTGTTCAAATGTTTAACCAGTGGCTAAATGTTTAGCTAGCTGCTAGCTAAAAAATTAGCTGCGCTAACCGTAAAGAAGTAACCATAAACACTAGTTCTGCTAACGCTAAAGCGCTGCACCAACAAGGTATTTAGTGGTAGCCACTGCTAAACCAAAAACCTCAGTAATCAATGCAAAAAGGCCTGTTAAGAATTTAACTGAATTTTCTCTAAAAGCTTTCAGAACGAATATCTGCATCCATTAAGGAGATTCGGAGAAAACACAGCAGATTTAGTTCAAAGTTATGAATGTCCTCCTTTTTATTTTAATTAATCTTTTAATCATCATAATCTGCCATTAGGAGGTTTATGCCACTCAAATCATGACGCAACGCCTTCAACGTCCTGCAGCTGCGACCCGCCGCTGCCTGAATCCTTCCACAACGTTTTACTTCTGTTTTTCTTTTCATTTTAAACAAAAATCTCCAGAATGATCAACGTTTAGATCATTTTTCACAGAAATTAAATTAATATTTAAAATTCAGAAATATTTAAGTCGAGTGTTTATGTGTGAAGTAACTATTAGTAAACACACAAAAATAAAAAAATAAGCTGTGAGAAACAAACAGGATTTATAATCTTTGGTTTTTACGGCTTCAGGGTTTTTTTAAAGGTTGCTGCTCATCCGTAAAATCATCTAATAAAGTGATCAATAAAAATTGATTTCCATCTTTGAATTGCAGCTCCAAGCTCCAACACACACACACACACACACACACACACACACACACACACACACACACTTAATAAAACAGGCAGAACTCCAGATAAAACGTAAAAATCATTCATCAAATCTCTGATTTTATTTTAAATCTGAAAACTCAGAGCAGTTTGAGCTGCAATATTATATATTCTATAATAATCTCTCAAGGTTCATTTGAGCTCTGAAAATATTACAGGATTTGTTTTGTGATGAATGTTTAAAAGTCGTTGAGTTCTGCGTTTGCTCCTGAAACAAAGACAGACGCTCAACTCTTCATCCTCCTCTGACGTTTCTTTTCATTTTACGTCAAATAAAAAGGGAATAAATACAAACAGATGAGGGATTTTATGAATGCTAAATGAATATCAAGTTACACTAATGGATGCAAAAACACAGAAAGAGGTAAAAATAAAAATAACGGAGGTCAGTCATTAAATTATTACGATTAATCTCTGGATTAAAACCAAAAATGTTTTTAAACTGGAACCTGAAACTGATGGAAATGAAGCTTTTAGGTGAAAACCTGCTGATGTTACATTTTCTGTGACCTGAATTATTTCATCATTTAATGTTTTTATATAAATATTTGCATTTTCTTTCATCCAGTCAGGCAGAATCTCTGCAACAATACAAGAAAAATCAAGTAAAAGTGAAACGTATCTGTTGGCAGTTTCATTTTAAACTTACAGATTCAACACTAACTGCACCTGATTGATGCTTTTTCTATGCCTGACCAATAATCTTTAATGTATCAAGAAAAAATCCGATAATTTTGAACATTTTAAAGATTGCTTCAGGCGTTAATGACTTATGAGAAAAAACTGAAATCATGCCTCCGTTTGATGAAAGATTGATTTCTGCTTTTAATCCCTGCAGTTTTTGTTCTAAAGCGCTTTGAGCCCCATAAAAACCGAAACAATCAGGTTTAAAAACGTTTATTTGGAAATAATCTGAGGCTTTGGGCTCGTTTCTGGACGGTTCGGGAATCTCTAGACAGTCGGCTTGTTCTGGACACCAGAAACAGATGAAACTGATACGCTCTGCTGGGGATTGTAGTTTATTGTTTGTTTTTTACGCTGATTTGTAGCTGCATTTCTGCAGCTCAGACAAACAAGAAAAGTGAAAATCTCGTCTCCTGATGTGACCCGCTTTGCTGTTTCTGATGCTTCTCAGGGCAAATTTCATCAGAAAACAGTGAAAGGTTGCAGCTTTTCACCCTCCTCCCTCCACCTCTGTGTGCTTGAGCCAAGACTTCAAAGTTTCCCCTGCGTTTCTCAGAGTGTGTGTGTGTGTGTGTGTGTGTGTGTGTGTGTGTGTGTGTGTGTGTGTGTGTGTCTGCGCGCGTGTGTGTGTGTAGATCTAGTGAAATGTGGGTCAGACATTAAAATGTATGAGCAGGGAGCAGAAAGCATGATGAAGTGCTGAGACACGAGGAGGAGAGAATGTAAAAATAACTGGAGGAGCGGCTCTGACAGAAACCTCTCCCCCCGACGCCGCGCCATTGGTCCAAGCAGCCAACAGGAAAGAGGTGGGGGAGGGGGGAGAGAAGAAAGAGGAGCGTTTCCTGCTGCCTGGATGATGTGCAGAGCGCCCATCACGGCTGACAGAACGCCACGCTTATCCGAGACGAGGTGGAGGATTTCCAGGAACAACGGTGATAATTATTTGGTTTTCTTTGTTTGTTTCTGCAGAACAATAAGAGTCAGACGGAAAAACATCACATCCACGCAAAAACTGACTGCTGGGAAAGCAGAGATTATTTAACAAGCAACACCTGATTGTCCAGATCCATAAAAACAGATCAGAAACGTAATCAATGTTCAGGTGTAACAGCAACAAAGTGATAAAATGGAAGCATGTAGGACCAAACGAAAGGAAAAGTAAAAACATCATGAAATGAGAAACAATAAACGCAAATTTACAATATATACACTGAAAAAACACAATCTTTGGTCTAGTTTATCTCATAAATATCTTTAAGACAAAACATACAAGTAACTTTCAGCTTGTTTTAAATAAATTATTCATCACTGACAGTTTATTATAATGTTATTCCCATGTTATAAGTGAAATAATCAAACCTTTTCATCAAAATTAAGGATTTTTTTAAGTGTATTTGTATGGCACATTTCAGCAACAAAAGAAAAAGTCATAAAAATGTAATACAGACACTAATCGATAAATCAGTAACAAACTTTACATTTTGTCGAGTGCCTTCATCAAAGCATCAAATATTTACTTAAAAATAGCGAGTTACTAAGTTACTTTGTACGAAGATATTTGTACTAGAAATTAGACCAAAAATATTTTTGTAAGAATTGTGTTTTTGCAGTGTAAATTATTAAAAGCAGGATGACTTTCTAGATATTCTAAGTTTCTATTCGAGTTGATAATTTAGAAAAAATACCTGAATGTTTCTGCGCACAAGAAAAGAAAACTAAATACAGCTAAACAGAGAACAGGAAAACCTGAGCATGAGGTAATTAACGCGTAGATTAGCTAATTTAAACATCTGCTCTACTGATGATCTGTCAGAGTTGATGAACTGAAAAACACAAATTCTGCAGCACATCTACATGTTACGGTCGTCATAGTCAAGCTAGCATAACTGAACTACTTCCCTCTTCCTAAAACTTTTTCCCAACCTTGTTGTGAAGTTGTTGTAGTGTTGACCGTTAGCAGCAAAGCACTGCGTCATTTCCTTTCATACATTAGGCCTACAGCTAAGATTCATGTTCACAACTCGACCGCTGAAACCAAAGCTGGTCATGGTCGGTCAGCATCTTTTAGCTGACCAGCAGGTGGTGGGAGGTGTGACGTCACGCTGCAATATGTCAATAAGGAAACACAAAGGATTCCTGTGTCACTGCAGGATGTGCAAACGGTTCAGATGGAAGACATTTAAACCTTTGCGATTGTTTAGGCCAGAGGCGTCCAGATTGTTTCTCTGCTCCGGCTCAGTTGATTCAAACATTTCTACGTCTGCAGAGGTCTGGTAATGAAGCAACACGCCACAGATTGTTGAACCAGGAAAACATCTAACTCCACTGTTCAGGTTCATGTTTTAAACATTTATTGTTTTCCTCCACTTTTGAAAGAAATCAGCATCTGTAACAACCATTACAGTCAAAAACTCAATGCAGGCTTGGCTAAAGCGTTTCTGAAGAATTCATAACCGTTTCCTTTGCCATCATTTATCCTTTGGGCTCATCCATCAACTTTTCCAGCTACAATCAAAGTTTAATGGAAACAAAGTCAGGACAAAGTGTGGGATGTGGAAAAAGCCATAAATATGGTCCTAAAGTTGTGGTTTCTATGCAGAAGCAACAGTGAGTGAGTGTGAAATTGGTCCCTCTATCACAGTTTTTAATCTTCTCCAGATGTCCAGGTAGCACAGAGGTTCTAACAGTCCACACAATGGAAAGCCAAGTTATCCAAGAGCAGCAGAAAATCGACGCTTTGCAAAATATCAGCATTAGTGTCAGCAGGTCCTGAGGGAGGATCTTTGGCTGGTTTGTGACAGCAGACATGAGAAAACTTGACAAATGAAAGGAAATAAAGTTGAGTAGAAGGTTTTTAGAGGTTGTACTTCGCTGCCTGTTCTTCACGTTTCCCCATTTCCAAACCTGAACTTCACAAACGGATCATGATCAGGTTTCTGATGAACTCAGCTTAACTTGTTGCTACAGAACCAGAGTTCTTTTCACACCTGATAGTCCGGTGGACTCAGTTTTACCAAAGTCAAACATCTGCTCCACCTCCAGCTGCTGTGGCTCTGAGTCAAACCAACCTGTTCCCCTCCTGGCCTGTGGGGGCGCTGCACCAAGAACCACTGAAGGAAACAACACAAAAACCTCTGAAGACGCTGAGAGCAACTTCCTTCTTCACCAAATAGAAACAAAAATGGAGTGGTGCCAGATTTTAGTGGTTCTCTTGAGTCTTTCTATCAATGTGTTAGCAGCCATCGTCCCGGTAGCGCTAGGCTAACATGTTTGTTTTGGTTGTATTTACCCAGAATGCCCTGGGTTGTAGTACACGTCCTGCTTTTGGAGCGGTCTTGGCGTTGACATAAACATTCGAGCTGAACCAGAGTTTACTTCAACCAAACTGAGATCGAGCTGCTGGGAGCTGGAAGCTGCAGCTTCGATAATTCAAGTAATTGTTAGTTGCAGAACCGTTAAAGTCAGTTTGTTTCCGTTTGGATCAAGTTTCCATTTTGACTAAGAAATGACACTTTGAGTTAAATATTTAAAACCTGGATCATTTTTACCTAGAATTAAACGGGGTGTACTTTCTTTTAGTGACTCTATAAACACCAATGTGTTCTGATCCAACATGGCCGCCGCCGTGCGACAGGAAACGGTTCAAAGACTTCCTGACTGCAGATCTATATTGTCCTCCACCATGAGGACAGTGGAATGGTTTCATCTGCCCGAACTTCCATGGTTTTCTCGTGGAAACCGTGTTGACTCACTCAGTCAACATGGTTGACTGAGTGAGTCAACAATCACCTGGTTTACCACGGTAAACCAGGTGATGAAAACGGGTCTAATTGGTGTTTTCTGTAGGTTTAAAACTCTTCAGCGAATGCAAACTTTGCTGCTGTTACACATCGTTACATCACATCACTGCTGTTTCCACACGGCTGCCAAGCAAGTCTAAAGAAACACCTTTAAATGCACTTCAGGTAAATCTGATCACCTGGTTTGGAGCAAATTATGATTTATTAGAAGTTTGTGTTTAAACAAGGAATAAAGAAATAAAAGGCAATTATTAATAACTTCAAGTTATGATGAAATGAAGAAAATCAGGTTTACTGATATTTCAGCAAACCTCTTCATAAAACTGGAGGCGTTTACATGGAAACAAATGATTAAATATTATTTTGTCAATTAAATTAAAGCAGTTTTTATCTTTATACTGATAATTACATCAATCAATCCCTCAAGTTTTCAATTAATCATCAATTTACAGATCTAGACCTGGTTCTGGTTCTGCTCTGCATCCAGAACCAAAGATGGAGAAGCAGGTTTCAGCTTCTATGCTTCACAAATCTGGAAGAAACTTCCAAACTGCAAAACAGCCGAAACACTGAGTTCCTTTAAATCTAGATTAAAAACGAAGCCGGTTAGAGTTTATTTTGAACCATAAAACCTGGAACATTGGTCAATATATGTGTATATATTTGCTTGATGATGGTTTTTGATGCCTATCGCAGTTTAATAACTGCTGCTTTGAACTGCCTGGTTGCTGAAATGTGTGGTGGGAAGAAACTTCCGGCTGGCAGCAGCGTCGTGGCCTGTTGTCTTTCTGCATGCAGTTTGCATGTTTTCTGAGACTCCGGCTTCCTAACAAACACCAACAATATGACTTTCAGGTTCGCTGGTCTCATCATACCGTTGGATGAGAACGGATGATGGATGTTGCGTTTGGCTTCCAGCTTTAAATTTAACATTGTGAGGAAAAGAAAGTCATGTTCACAGTTGGGGTTAAAGGTCATGGTTCTGGTTAGGTTCAGGTTTAAAATATTTTGCTTGTGTGGTTAACGGCGCTTCACTTTGTCGTCAATTTGAAGGATGTTGGAAAAACGGACAAAGTGAAGGCAAAACTCGGCTCAACGCGTTTTTACTAAATCTTCAAAATATTCCAATATTTCCTCTCATATTATCAACTCACTGATTTAAATTAAAACTGAAAGACTTCTAATATTACCTGCTATGAAATAAAAGCAGACAAAATTCCTCAAAAAGCCACACAGACACCTGCAGCCTGGGATTTTATTTACATGCCAGCGATCAATAACTGCATCTAACCTCGGAAAAATTACAGTTTATTATCATTTTTAAATTCACTTTGAGGTTTGCTGTTCAAACACTGAAGCATTTTCAAAAGTCATATAATAAAAAGGTGAAAAAACAAGTTTACATAAAAAATGTTAGGAAAAAAAACATGATTTTCTAAAATAAATCGGAGCTGAAATATGGAGGGCAAAAACTGACAAAATGGGGTGCAGTGGTGCAGTAGGGGCAAAAGCACAACCCACACATTGAGGCCTTAGTCCTCGTGGCGGAGGTCGCGGGTTCGATTCCCGGCCTGGCGACGTTTGCCGCCGCTCTTCCTCTCTCATTACCACGTTTCCTGTTGTACTGCTTTCAAATAAAGGCCAACAAAACCGTTAAAATAAATAAAAAATTACAAAATTGAAAATAAAAGCAGATGCATATATTGCTTTTTCTTACACGTGCTTTCATCAAGAAATGTTTATATTTAGTTTTTCTTTTTTTTCATATATGTATTTTTGTCAAAAAATCTATGTCTTCCTTTTCCTCATACATTTGTCAAAATATGAATGCATTGTCAAAAATGCATATGTAAGGAAAAGAAAAAACAATATATTTCTGCTTTTATTGCTAATTATGTCAGTTTTGGTCCTCCATACACTTCCTGGTGGAGCTGAAGGAGCTGGGAGACTCGGCCATTTTTCAGCTCCGTCACGGAGAAAACGTCTTATTAGAGCAGCAGCGACATAATTAACAGCCCACATGTGTTTCACTCTGCAGTCTCTCTGGGACCGACTCGTCTCGGTTTCCTTTCTGGATCCAGATGACGGAGGCGATAAAGTCTGCCGAGAATTATGAGGCTGTAATGAAGAGCTAAACGTGCTTCAATCACCCAAACCGCTCATTTAGGCTCAAACGATGCCACTTTTCTACAATTTATCACTTTTTTTTATCAACTCAAATTCAGATCCAGGATCACCGACATCTTACTCCAACCTTTAAGACAAAACAATATAAAAATGTTGAGTTTGTCCAAAGAAATTACTTCCATTCATGAATTACTGTGAGGAGATCTGGAGAAACTCGCATGAAACAAACAAAACACCAGAAGAAAGCAAATTATATCTGATACTTTAAAACTATGACAGAGCAGAGACGGTTACTATAACCAGGTTTAAACAGAAAATTATTTACTTCAAATAATTAAAGATTAGGACGAATATTAAAAACAACCGTACTTCAGTTAAAGGGATTCAGTAATTCAAGAGCTAAAAATGTTTTTCACGTTTAAAATAAAAAAATCATGAAAATAATTTTCTAGACAAATGATTTTTGTTTAGCAAACTATGAGGTTTGATTGTTTTATTTTCTACAGACTGAATTTCATAAACGTTTTAGAAAATATACAGAAAAGCTGGTTTTTGATTTTTCTGTGTATAAAAACGTGAAGCTTGTGTTTCTACCTACGATCCACACAAAGACAGGAATTTAACTTTGTTCTCCTTCTTCAGTAAAATGTTTTTTTTTCTTTAATTTTGACTGAAAAAAACGACACAAACAATAAATAGACTTGAACTTCAACCGAGATTTGGGCTCATTTTAAGATCAACCCAAAAAAAAAAAAAGTAAAGTTTCAGGGAAGTTTCATTCAGAGGAGGAAGAGGGAATCTGACCCCGGCTCAACAAAATGGCGGCTGCAGTGATGCGTTACCGCTTTCTGTTCCTGAACCAAACTGGCCGCCATTTTCTCCTCCAGCAGTGCAGAGCTGCAGGCAGACCAAACTGGGGCCAAACTGGGAGAAAAACTGCAGAAACCAGTCCAGCCACATCACCTCTGAGTCGTTTCAGATGGAGGCGGCTGAGAGGCGTTAGCATGCAGCTAACCAGACAGACATGGCGAAACATTAACGGCCAACAAACAGCAGAGAAATCAGTGGGATCAACTCAATCAACACTCATCAAGATTGAAAAACTTTGCATTAGTTTGTCCAAACGTTTTGTCATCTGGGGGGAAAAATCTGATTCAAAAGTATTCCAAGAAAAACAGAAGTTGTCCAATTTTTTCTATTCTCTGTAAATACAAAACTTTAAAAAGATTTTGCACATTTTCTGTGTAAAAACAGACAATTTATTCAGTTATAATAACAGAATTTCTTTCAAAACAATTTTATATTTAGCCGAGTTTAATAAATTACAGAAAAGCTGATTTTGATGCAGCAAAGTCGTCTTTTGAGTAAAAATCTCTGGATAAACGTGGTTCTACTTATTATTAAAGTTTGGCTGTAAAAACATGAATACTTTGTCCACTGCAAGAATTTTCTGCTGACGTAAAAATAAAACATTTAGTAACACTAACATATCTTTCTTAAACTGGAGTTTAGGGCCACAAATGGCCCCCGGGCCGCGCTTTGGACAGCCCTGCTTTACATCATGATTCATACATTATTACTCACATTAAATCGTTTTTAATCTCCGACATTAATGTATTCATAAATTTAAAATGATCAAATCAAGAAGTCTCTTAGTGAAAGTGCTCAACCTTTTCATTCTTCCACATTTCAGACCATCTGTGTTGCATTTCACTGGGATTTGGGGACAGAAATCGAGCTTCGCTGTGGAGTGGAAGGAGAACGACGGATTTTTCGCTTCACGTTTGACAAAGTTTTGTTGTTTTTCCTCCTTTGGGGTTTCGCCTCAACTACATTTAAACATCCAGAGACTCGAGTTTTTGTCCATATTTTCTTTATCAAACATCTCAAACTCAGCCAGATTCAATAGGAAGGATAACTGAGCATCATTTATCTAATTTTGTCACTGATTCCAGATTCAGCCTTGGGTCTGGACTTTGACTACGCCATTCTAACACACAGATATGCCTAAACCAGAGAGATGCTATCCTGCAACTTTTAGATGCATACCTGCAACAAAACACCTGAATCCTCGCATCAACAATCATCGGAACCACCTGTGTCAAACCCGTGGCCCCTGGGCCAAATGCGGCCCGCCGCAGCTTTCTAACCGGCCCTCTAGTCTCCTGATGCCAAATCACATCAATCGGTCCCTCCAGTTATTCACAATTCTGCGATCGCAGAAATTCACACAAAATCAAAAGATCCCTGCATATTTTCGTGCAAATGCGTAACTGAGTTCATATCAAAATGATTACAAACATTGGGTTTTGGTGATGCAGATTAAACAGTTCCTCAGGTATGAATACGTCACACACTGCATGACTCTTAAAGGAGCAGCACAATGTTTTCCAGGCACATGAAGCCATTTTATAGCCACTTATGTTACCTTCAGTTGTTATGAAAATGCTATACGTATCAAATATAACATAAGAAAGAAATCTGACTTTGTAATTTAAGACTTTGAAATTGGGTCTCTGTCTCTTTAAAAACTCCTGCTCTTTCTGAAGCTCTGCCTTCAGGATGTCGTCCCAACATGGCTCCTCTATTAGCCCGTTAGCTACGTTTTACCAGCGTTGCTCTGAGCAGCAGCTCCTATAATGAGCTCACCAGCTCCACCAGGTGTTTGCTAATTGCTGCTGGCTAGTCTTAAGGAACTGAGTGGGGGAGCTGCGTCTAAAAGGCGGGGCTAGGCCCCGCTGAATGGTTGCCATGGAGATAAAGGGATTTCTGAAACATGTAGGAAAGAATCAAAGCAACACTCCAGGATTGTTTTAGATGAGAAAAACATTATAGAAAAGTTGATTTTACACGATACTGTTCCTTTAAGTTCCCAAATGAGAGTTTCTCTCCCATCTTTACATTTTAACCCGGTTGGTTGAGGGAAAATTCAAACTGACCAATCAGAGGGAAAACAATGACGAAGACCTTTAATGCACTACAACAGCTAAGGTCTGAATGTAATGAAGAATTATTTTTCTTGCATTCTTTCAGGTTTTAATAAACTGCTTTTATTACAGTATGTTGTTAAACTCTGCGGTCCCTTCAGTGCAGAAACAGTCACTCGTTTGAGCGTGAACTCGTGTTTTCGGTTTTTATTGAATCCATCAGGAACTTCTCGCCCGGATCCCTTCGGCGGCCTCAGGACATTTTCTGGAGGTCTCGCTCTGCTTTGAGGGAACCTTAATGAAGTTAACATTTTTGGGGGTTTTGGGTTGAGGGAGGCGGAGCAGCGGTAACAGAGGACCGTTTTACTTCCTCATAATTCTATTTAGTGAGACAGAGTCGAGCCATAACCAAAAAATGTTTCATTTAACCTCAGACTGAACAGCCAGTCTGGTGGAGGAAACCAACACAAAGATCTTCAGTCTGCGGAAAAACATGTGCAGGAGAGAAACACTGACTGATCTGAACATTTCATTTCTTCTTTAACTTTAACAGCGACAATTTCTTGTCTCGTAGGAGACAAGTTTACAGAAACACTGATGATTCTCAAACATGAGGATTCGATCAGCGTGACGTTCATTAACAACCTGGAGTTTAGGAACGCTGCAGGAAAAGAAAATACGTTGAAACCTCTTTACATGTTTGGACTGGAGGCGGGACTAAAACAAATGACTTTACGCCAAGCTGGAAAACCATCGAGGTCACGACAGCTAGCAACTCCCTTAGCTCCGGGAGGCTGGAGCTAATCACCAAATTAACTGAAATGTTAAGAATCGTTAAGAATAAGAATCAGGTCTCTTGTGTCACGACGGGGCCTTTAGATTATTATCTAACCTGAGAGGTTTTTCACAGAAATGGCGACACCTACAGGCAACACGGAAACATAGTCATGTCACAAACAGGTCAGTGGCATTAGCATAGAGAGCTAATGCCACTGAACTTTGTCATATTTATGGTTTGCTTTTACTTTTAGATTTTCAGTTTTCATTCTTTCTTTTTTCTTTTTCCTATTTTTCTTCCCCTCTTTGTTCCCTATTTTCAATTTTCCTTTTATTCCTTTTTTATGTCACTTTTCTGAAGCCTGATAGCTAGCGTAGCGCTAGCATAGTAGCCAGCATGGTAGCTGGTGTAGTAGTTAATGTGATAGCTAGCGTAGCGCTAGCATAGTAGCCAGCATGGTAGCTGGTGTAGTAGTTAATGTGATAGCTAGCGTAGCGCTAGCATAGTAGCCAGCATGGTAGCTGGTGTAGTAGTTAATGTGATAGCTAGCGTAGCGCTAGCATAGTAGCCAGCATGGTAGCTGGTGTAGTAGTTAATGTGATAGCTAGCGTAGCGCTAGCATAGTAGCCAGCATGGTAGCTGGTGTAGTAGTTAATGTGATAGCTAGCGTAGCGCTAGCATAGTAGCCAGCATGGTAGCTGGTGTAGTAGTTCATGTGATAGCTAGCGTAGCGCTAGCATAGTAGCCAGCATGGTAGCTGGTGTAGTAGTTCATGTGATAGCTAGCATAGCGCTAGCATAGTAGCCAGCATGGTAGCTGGTGTAGTAGTTCATGTGATAGCTAGCGTAGCGCTAGCATAGTAGCCAGCATGGTAGCTGGTGTAGTAGTTCATGTGATAGCTAGCATAGCGCTAGCATAGTAGCCAGCATGGTAGCTGGTGTAGTAGTTCATGTGATAGCTAGCGTAGCGCTAGCATAGTAGCCAGCATGGTAGCTGGTGTAGTAGTTCATGTGATAGCTAGCATAGCGCTAGCATAGTAGCCAGCATGGTAGCTGGTGTAGTAGTTCATGTGATAGCTAGCGTAGCGCTAGCATAGTAGCCAGCATGGTAGCTGGTGTAGTAGTTCATGTGATAGCTAGCG
>CAEFZX010019952.1:0-79066 GCA_903066825.1 Alfaro cultratus | reverse complement strand
AAATGTAGTGAAGTAGAAAGTACAGATACTTACTGTGAAATGTAGTGGAGTAAAAGTCGAAAGTATCCATTATTAAATCTACTTAAGTAAAGTACAGATACACGAAAATTGTACTTAACGTAACGAAGTATTTGTACTTCGTTACTTCACAACACTGTTTTTTTTTTTTTTATGAAGTCCTCTCTTGGCATTTCAGGCATACCATACGGGATACAAGAATGCTAACGTTGTTACTCTAAACCAAAAGATGCCATTTTGTAGATAAGTAATCCAACAAAAAACACATCATTAGTTATCTTTTTTATGTTTGTGGTTATAAATTGACATCTTTAACAGGAAGTTAGCATTAGCCTTCAGACAGCATTAGATTTTGTATGTTATAATTACTTTTAATCCGATTTCTTTCTCACTCAGTCAACTTGCAGCTTTACAGCTTTAATTCTCACTTTTGTTAATTATGCTAAAAAATAAATTGTTGGAATAATTTGGATATTATTTTATAAAATAAATTCCTGCCTCCGATGTCTTATTTTTTTATATGCCTTCAAATAATTGGTTCCTGCATTATTTGTGTTTTTTAGAACATATGGCCATGCTGACTGTGGTTTTTATGCTTCCTTGTTTTTCCTTTTTCTTGTGTTCCCTCTCATTCATCTAATCTCCATCTTCATTTGCCCCCATCCCCTCTGTGCCTCTTCTTCTCCCCCCTCCATTCCACAAAGAGTAATTCCATCTCTCTCCCTGCAAACAAAGGGGGCTAATGACATGCTGACACCGAGCCTGATGATTGAATTCATTAGGCGTGCACAATAATTGCCAGGCGCCAGCATGCGCGCACCCTTCTATTCACAGGACAGCTGTCAAATAACAAGCAAGAGAGAATGGCTTTTTATTGTTGCACTGGAAGAGAGAGTGAGAATGAATATAAGAAATGAAGTGAGAGAAGCACCTGTTGTAGAGAGAAGCGCGAGAAAGCTCTCAGCATGTCAATTAGGCTGATGTGTTAGTGCCGGGTTGCTGGGTGACATCGGGGCTCAGGTACAGATTTTACTATATTTCTCTTCTACTACAATCTCTTGTTCCATTATATTTTCTATAAATATTATATTGCGGGTTGTTTCCAAACTTGTAATCAAAGCTGCAACTATTTAGACATATATAGGCTTTGAAACGAGTGCAGTAGAAGAAGAAGAAAACTTTACTGCACTGCACATAAATGCAGCACACTGTCTATTATAATTATAGCTCCCAGGAAGAACCTGTAAACTCTGAAATCAGGAAGAGATGTCAGTCAAGTGTGCCGCTGACTGTGGCGAACCAGACAGCACAAGTTCTGAGGGGAAGAAGTTATTTCTCTTTCCCGCGGACCGCAGGGCTGCCAGCCACCAAGCCAACTCGTGAAGTAGATCTGTGCCATGTTTTCATGTGGATTCTCCTTCCCCTGACACTTTAGAAACTAGCTTATCATGCTGCTGGGTTGACTTTTATAACTCAGAGAAAACTGTGCCAGGCTTGACTAGGTACAATCCCACTAAGATTTGATGCTAACTAGTGTTTTTGTTTTTCTTTTTGGGTGCCAGTTTTAACTTTAATGTTTGCTTTAAAAACACATAAAACATGTAACTCTTAATCTACTTTACTTGGTTTTTGAGGTGGGAAAAATAATCTAGAAGACAAGCAAACAAATAACTCTTGCTAAGGCAATGATGCTAACTGTTAGCATGTCTAAGTTGCTAGGTTAGCCTGGTATATTACAATCATAGTTGTGTTGTGAGCTAACACTCCTGTTAGCTCACAAGACTGTTAGCTAAATGTCAACATTTGAGTTTTAGCTAGCACGTAAACTTATTTGGTAGTTTGGTTGAATAACTCAGTTGCTAGTTAGCAGTTAGCCTAGTAATGTACAGGCCTGACTGAAATGAAAATTAGCCTGGTCGGTTCCAAGCATTCCTCATTTGTTTGTTTGCTATTGATGGGGAAGTTCACACACAGCTGGGCTGTTAGTTAGCTGTTAGCTTTTTATTTTGCACACCTAAGTGTTTGCTTGGTAGCTTAACATTTTTAATGTTATTAGCTTGATAGTTCGAGCATCTATTTCCATTCTTTAACTCCATATACAAAAAAAGAGCCAAAATACGCCCACCAATATGATTTAATCATCAACAGAAAATCATATTGTATGTAACTGAAACATTGTTTTGCCCCTGCAGATGCTCCACAATAGAAAGGTCTCTAAATGTGCGAGTTTTAATGCACTGGTACTTAAGATTCATCTCCTGGGAAATGTTTGTGTACCTGCATAAGTAAGTGCACTATAGGTTTTATAAACAACTTTCTGACAAAAACAATGCTCACAGTTTCTGCCGCATTGACAATAAAACACATTTTACAACCGTTAGCAAGCAATTAAATCAGAGGTGCCCAAACTTTTTGTCATAAAGATCAAAATGAAGTTGAAATCACTTCGGTGCCAGAAAAATCATTTTAAAGGGGCAGTATTATCTGTTTTGCAGCAACATAGTGCCATTTTATAGCACAATCAAGTAATTATATTATCACAACTTAAAAGAAATTTGATTTTGTAATTTAATGCCTTCAAATAGGTCCTGTCTCTTTAAGAAACTCCTTCTCTTCCTGACTCTCAGGAAGTCATCGCAACATAAATACTGCAAATCATAATAAAAGTTTTGTACAATTGCGTTAATGTAAGACAGTTTCAAACTTTTTGGGGTTGATTGTTTTCTTATTTGTAGCTGATTTGTGTTTGAGTAAAAGTTGATCGATGGTCGAACCACAAAACAGACGAATACAGAAACATTAAGTGTTGGGGAATCTATTTTTGTACCTCATTTTTTTTAAACTGTTAAAAAATCTTTTCTTACAAGATGGAAAAAGTGTTGGGGTGACCGCACAAAATCCTTCAGAGGGCCGTAAATGGCCCACGGGCCGCACTTTGACCATCCCTGAGTTAAATATTTTCAGAATTTCTATTTTAAATCTGGATGTGTTTGTTTGTTTGTTCCTGTTGTAGAAAACGGAGGAGGATGAACTGGTCCTGACTCCCGATGGGACCAGAGAGTTCCTGACCTTCGAGATCCCGCTCAGCGACTCGGGTTCTGCAGGTTTGGGCGTCAGTGTGAAAGGCAACCGCTCCAAGGAAAACCACGCAGATCTCGGCATATTTGTCAAATCAATCATAAACGGTGGAGCAGCCTGCAAGGTACTGAGCATCATTTTGTTTATGAACTTTATAGAGAAGTTTCTTATTAGTATGCTGCAAACATGCAAAATCACCATGGATTTGTAGTCTAGTTTCTAATGAAAATATCTTAAATAAGATAAAATTAACTTACGAGCTTAAGTAAATAACTCTTCAATATTGATTTAAAAAATTGGAACTATGACTTTTTCAAATTTTAAGGAATTAACTTGAAAAGAGTTCCTGTAACTTTCTGAAAAGTTACTTGTAGACCAAAAATACTTGGTGATATTTTGTGTTTGCAGTGTAAGGAGTCATAAACCATTACTCTTTGTCTGACAACAGGATGGACGACTGAGGGTGAACGACCAGCTGATTGCGGTGAACGGCGAATCGCTGTTGGGGAAAACCAACCAAGACGCCATGGAGACGCTGAGGAAGTCGATGTCAACAGAAGGCAACAAGCGCGGGATGATCCAGCTGATAGTGGCCCGACGAGTGGCCAAGAGAACCGAGGTAAAGATTGACTGAAATGAATCAATTAATCACAAGATAAATTAACCTTATGTAGCTTTCAGCACACTTTTTTAATGGTCTTTTAACAGTCGTTTTATTTTTGTCATTTTGCCTCAAAATTCTAGTTTTTTTGTATGATTATTACTTTTTTGTGGTCTACGTAGAATCCAAGTAAAATGCAACAAATGGTAAAAAATGTGTTGCTTAGGAATACTTTCTCAAGACACAAGTTGCGTTTCCTTTACAAATATGTGCAAAACTTTGTCAATATTCTGCTAATATAGAAAAAACACAATTTTGCAATTGCGGTGTTTCCGTTACACAAGAAGCATAATTAAAATCACAAGTGAAATCACATAATTAATTAAAATCATTTGTGATAATTAAAATCACAATTGATTTTAATTATGTGTAAAACTTGCTCATGCGATAAGTCTTAAAAAAAACGTTATCCTAGTACCACTTCCTGTTGTTTTCTTTGTCGTTTCCACCAGTAGTAACTTCCAGTTTTGATGCAGCCAAAAAAATCCCCTCATGCTACCGCAAAAACATTTTATAGAAAAACGTTTCCATTAAGCTCATTTATTTTTGTAATCCCAGCTTTGTGTAGCATAGTTGTTTGCCACTTTTAGATTGAAGATGCTATTATCTCTTCCATGTTTGTTGACTCTTTAGTACCAATGTGAAGCTTCAGTGATAAAAACACGACTGCGCCCTGAGCAGAGTATCTGGTCATGTGAGCCTCGGTTAATTATTTCATGTAGAACCAGAAAGTTTCCAGGTCAGAGTGATTTACCAATCCCTCCCTCACACACTAACACACCTCCCATGGGGCAGGTGGAGGAATGAAAACATGCTGCAAACCAAGCGGCTCCATTTTTATTTATTTATTTTTTTCTTACCTCCCTTCAATGTCATGTCTTTACATTCCCTGTACACCTCGGCCTGTCGCCTGCTTGAAAGCGAAGGCTGAGTGAGTGTTGGTGTGCGAGTGTACGCCTCTGGCGCTACCAGGCTTCTCCGCTCTCCTTCCCCAACCCGGTGTGTCAAAGTTTAGATTTCCCCTCGGTCCGCCTGGTAATTGAAAGCAGAGGCTAAGCCTGGAGGTGTTTTTCGGTGTGCGTCGACGTGTATGCACATGTTTGCATCAGCCTCCCATTTATGTATGCATATAAGAGTGTGTAGTGTGTGTGTGTGTGTATTTTCAGGTGTGTTTCTGCGTTTGTTTGCTTAGACGACGCGTTGGGTGGCAAGACTTCTCAGGGAGAATTAGGACTGGATAAAACTCAGCCTTGGAGAGTCTTTCTCTTTGTTTCACATGCATAGCTGGAGGCATGGCCTGCAGCTGACCAAGTGTCTGCTTGTTTATAGGAAAACGCTCCACAATAGAAGGATGGAAACCAATTTGATGCTTTTTTTTACTGTACAGACATAATTTACAAGCAGCATTCAGCTTCTGTGCACCACAGATCTGGAACAAGCTCACAGAAAACTGCAAAACAGCTGAAACACTGAGTTCCTTTAAATCAAGGATATGAATGCTAACGCTGGCTAGCATGGCCTCCGATGACTGTAAGCTGTTTTTCCACCATTGGAACATTGAGGAGCGCATACATGAGATTGATGGACAGTTCTAAGACCCGCCTTCTGGTTCTGATTGGTTGTTTTTGGTCGGGATCAATGCTTTTCTTCAGACAGCAATAATCGCTCAGGGAGAAGGTTGCGGTGATCAGTCTTTTCACAGATTATCTGGCTCTTATTAATCTGTAACGACATGGTGACAGCTTTAACAGACATTTCTATAAAAGTTACATACTGCAGCTTTAAGCTACTGGAGAATAATGGCGTCCTCCCCAGCCTGTCAGTCAAATATTTAAAAAAGCTCTTCTAATAACTAATTACCGTGGGATGAGAGCCTTGGCTCATTTTTGACATTTTCCTGACATATGGGATCAAATAATCCTGTATTTACTTTCCTCCCCATGTCTCCATCCCCTGACAGCCAATCTCAAATCAATCTGAAATGTTTGTCGCTGCATAAATCATAAGCCCAACTGCTTCCCGCTCCTTCACCCAGACCCAGAAATGCACCAAACTGAGAGCAGCGCACTTCCACACCACCGCTGGGATCCAGCTCAGCTACCAGCCGGAATATGCAATGAGCTGCGGCGTGATTTGTCAATGCGACGTCGGCCTGCTAAATCCCCTCTGCTATTACGGAGGCATTTCAGCCCCGCTCCTCGGTCGGCCAATTCATTAACTACCTCATTTAGAGTCAAGAGCAGCCAGCAGTCGCTGCGCCATATGGCGACCTTTGAAATTAGTTTGTTTCCGAAGTTGATTTGTTGGCTCCGTGTGAAGTTTTGATTGGTTTTCTTCATTCTGTTGTTATTTCAGTCATTTGATTACCTCTAAAACAAAGAGACTGCTAATGAAGACCTTATCTTGTATTAGTGAAATCTGGACTCCATTAGAACTTTATCCGTTGATTAATGTCAGTTCCAGACCATTGTTTAGAGGTAATTTGCTCAAACTTCCTTCAGTATTCCCAGTTTATATTGAATACCAGCTGGGCCGGGTTTGTGTTTTTAAAAGTATTGATGTGGAAACATTTTAATTGTCGTCTCAATTGCTTATTGACATTTCGCCTCAAATTGCACAATCTTGTTCAGGCCCAAGAAATCAATATTTTTTTCCCCATTCCTCTTGTGTCTTTAATGTTTAGGATCATTGTCCTGTTGGGGGGGAGTTTGGCGCCGTCACACTCTCAAACACAAAGGATTTAATAATGAATTAAATAACTGCAGATTACCCTACTGCTGCTGTCCAACAAGCAGAAAAAATCAATTCTGTATAGAAATCCTCTGAATCAATTCAAAATGCTCAAAAATATTTTTGTCTGCTTAATTGAATAATTATTTTAAGATTTCTATTTAAGAAAAATCCAGGCAGCTAAGCTAACCTAATTGCAGGTGACGTCAGGCTCTCCAGAACTCCACCCACTCCGCCCTGACGGACATCAGAACAACTCCTGTAAAGCTAGGCTAAAAGCAGACATCTGTAATCTAAAATCGCTTCTATTTTTAGGATTTCCCTTTAAAAACGGTTATAGCTGCGTGGCTGGCTGCACAAACAGACAAGGATGCAAACCAAGCTTGTCATTTTATTTTATAACTTTTAATGAGGAAAGATGGATAGCAGCTGTCAATAAAAAAATTTTACAAGGTAAGAAGACTAATGTTCATATAGTTTATGAGTGTGTATAATTAGAAAGATATCAAATATCTCTTTATGGAGAAGGTTTAACCATTAACCATGGAGACGGTGCTGCACCGTCATGTAGCCTAGCATGTATGGGGGAAAAACTGGTTAGCATCTGGTCTTTTGTGGGTTTTTAAGGCTGCTGTGGTGTAAAGAGAAAGCTGTTTATGACATAGTCATGAATCATGTGGTGTGAATTCAGGCAAAGTCGGTAATTTGATCAACACGTCGGGAGGGAGGAGGTACAGGTCGGTTTCTGAGCTAGCTACCAACCAGGTGTGTTACGTTCACAGACAAATTAGCTGGGAACAAGAAGAAGACATGAATAAACTGATAAAAACAACTTTGGAAAACAATTTCAGTTGCTCTGTTCAGTACTTCCGTCCCTCACTTCCGTCATGGCGCTTTGAATGTAGTTGCAATGGGTCAATACTGGAAATTTAAGTTTCAGAATTTTATGCACAAACTGATCTTAGTTCAATACAAACTGATGAAATTTGATACAAGCTGTGTCTGAATTCAGGGACTGCATCCTTCGACAGCCGGATTTGTAGATGGGCCAGAAAACTGCAATTGTTGCACATAAACAATTCATCAACTCTACCCTGCGATTCCCCATTCAGCTCCTTCAGACTAGCCAGCAGCAGTTAGCAAACACCAGGCTTGTTATAAGTAAAAACAAACGTTAAAGGGTTAATAGAGGAGCCATGTTGTGATGACTTCCTGAAGGCGGAGCTTCAGAAAGAGCAGGAGTTTTTAAAGAGACAGGGGCCCAATAGACATGAAATAGATATTTTTTAAGTCATATCTAATATGTTACTTGCCTATGTGCGTGGAAATAACAACACAATCTTGGACCAGTCCACCTCGTAGCAACAACCTGTCTTCAATACCTAAAAGCATTGAGTTGCTGCTGGGCCTAATAAATCCCCTCTTATTCCCATTTCTCTTTTTCCCTCCTGTTGTGGTTCTCATATGTGGAGCCCTTTATAGAAAACAGATGTTTGCTCCAAGATCCTGTTTGTGGTGGTTACTTCGGCACCTTGGCTGTTTAGTAAGAGGCAAGGATCATTGGTCAAAGACCTTTTGCCAAAATCGAATCCCAGCCTGGCCAGTTGCAGCCATCGATTGGGGTAATTTGGCTCCAGTATCGACTCCGGCGTTATCTCTCGTTACGTGATGCCAGCCACGGCGGTTATCTTCATAGCGAGGGCTGTCATCACTGTCAGCGAAAAATGCAGAAGCCCCAGCAAATCAATGGAGTCAACGATCCAATGGACAAACACTAAGGGCAGAGACACCCACGCCAGAGCTGCTGGGTGACACACTCTGCAAATGGTCTATTTGTCCAGCAAACAAGGAAGTGTCATCGTGGGTCTTGAGGGAAATGTCAGGCTGGTGGCGAGTTAACCTTCTACTGCATGGCTCAGGTGGCTTGTTAACAGCCGGTGACTCAATGGCCTGTTGAAAATCTGAGCTCATTTATTCTTGTTATCACACAGGTCGCGTTAGCATGGAAACCTGCTCCTCTGCTCGTCCATTAGTGTTCACAGCATTTTAGTAAGGCTGCTTCCCTCCAGGCATATTTTTTGACAATCGCACTGGAGAAAACGCTTTTGTTTGTTCTGGTCCACATTGTCAATAGTAAGATTGAAAAAATAATGCTGAATCTGATTTGTTGGGGATATCTCCACCTTTAACAGAATCCTCTACTAGGCTTGACACAATAACAAATTTTGCTGGACGATAAATTGTCCCAGAAGTTATTATGATAAATGAAAATATTGTTGTTTTGATGAACAATAGTGCAAGAATGCATTCTAATGGATCACTAGACCTTAATTTACCAAAGAACAATTAACACTAGAACTAAAAGACATCAAAACAAAAATAAATATAACTTTAACCAGAAATAAAATATAATATAAAGTCTCTGTAAACAAAAATGTTCTTCAAAAAAAGGGACAGTGAAGACCAAGAGACACGTTGCAGCTACTAGCTAATAATGACTAGCATTGGTATTGGCTGTCAAGACGTCAACATAAAATCTTAAATATACATATATATATATATATATATATATAAAGTTCTCACACATTTAATACATCTAAACATGCATGACAAAACGTCACTAACAGTTTCCCCATTGGTAGCGGTGTTAAAATGACAAGGTAATTATGTTATTGGAAGACATTATTGACAATACTTAGACGATGAAAGACGATGGTTTTGAGCTTCAGGATGGTCATATTTAAAAACAAATTGAAAGGAATATTACCCAAAATGAACAATGATGAGTAAGTATTTGTATGCTTAACTAGATATTCTTAAATTACACAATTCAAATATTTATTATATTACGTTTTCCTGAATTCACCTCAGTATTTCAATTTGCTGCTTGTGATTGGTTGTTATCAAAGTGATTACAGTGATTTATTAGACATACTCCAATTTAAACACCTGCTCTACTGATGATCTGTCAGAGTTAGAAAGTGTCCTGCCGTTTTTTCTTTTTTACTGAACCGAAACATCTCAAATTCCACAGCACATCTTCATGTTCAGATTGTCATAGTCAAGCTAGCATAACTGACCTACTTCTCCCTCTCTCTCTGTATTTTTTCAAATATAACTTTTATCTTATCTTGTTATCTGGTTATTATAGTGTTGACAATTAGTAGCAAAGCACTGTGTCTCTTTTTATATATATAGATCACACAAATATTTAAGATTTTATGTTGACATCTTGACAGCCAATACCAATGCTAGTCATTATTAGCTAGCAGCTACAACGCTGCAACGTGCCTATACTGTAACCTGGAAAGAAAATCATTTTCTCTCCCTCTAATATGCACTTCATCCATTTCCTCTTTCATTATTATTCATTCATTGTTTGGACACAACGAACCAATCAACTAGCTACATTACTCGACAATCAAACAATGTCTGCAAGACCACAGAGAAGTATGGGGAGAAGTTGTCTCCAAAGTGAATTATCGCTCGTTTTTCATGAAGCATCACTGAAACTGAATGTGTTGAATGCAACTATCCATCTGTTCCCTTTGTTTCAGGATTCTTCAGGAAACCCGCTGGGATCCCAGCAGACCGTAAACACCAGTCTGGACGATCACGAGCGCAGAATCTCCCACTCCCTCTACGGTGGCCTGGAAGGCCTCGATGACAACTTGATGCCACGTCAAGGAATGATTCCACGCACAATAGGTAAGGATGCAAATCTCTCTGTTTCCCCTGTTTTAACCCAGGGCTTCTTTACAGATAAAATGTCAGAAGGATTTTACTTTTTGAAGTGTTACATTTCAAATTTGTGATGCGTGGAGCGGTAGACTTCATCTCCTCTGATCATCTCTTCTTAGCAGCCTGACAGTTTAACTTCTCACTTCTCTTTATTCCTTTGATTTTCCCATAAAACAGAAGTCCTGATATTAAAGTCTTTATATGCTGCAGTCAGTATTTGTGTTCAGTCTTTACACGCTTAACTTTTTTCTGATATTTATGAGCTACACACAGTTTCAAACTGGATTTATTAACACCATCTGATAATATTAAAAAGCTCAATAGATTTTCCAAACGGACTTGAAAACCGCATTTACAGATTAATCTGGAAAAGGCGATTGTAAGAGCTGTTCCCTGAAGTACACAGACCGTTATTAACGACCTGGGATGTTAAATCAAGTAGAAGATGAGCCACTGAGCTCTTTTTATTGCAATACTAGTCCAGGTTTTTAATGATACTCAAGCTGAGCGTTTTGGGGTTTTTTGTCTGAAATAACACAAATTAAATGTGAGAGCAGGAATCTATTCAGTAAACTAGCTCTAAGTAGAGATGGGCGACATGACTGAAAATTAAAGTAATGCTGCAATTTTGAGGTTTTACATTAGAAACAACAGTGTTTAAAAGCAGTTCTACAAACCTGTGAAGCTATCCTTTCAAACAATCCAAAAAGTGCGTCTGACTGACAAATGTTTCGGCAAAAAAAGCAATAATTTACTTTTAAGCTAATAGAAACTCTCATAGGAGCCAAAAACGGAAACATCACACGGCTAAAATCCAAGTTTTTTCTTATTTCTGCTCTTTGAGGTTCAGCCAACCAGCACCAATGAAAAGAAATGGAGCTGCTGGATTTACACAAAATAAATTATATTTCTAGTATTACATTTAAAAAAAGCCATGAAAAGAATTTCTGGCAAAAAAAACAAAACATAAGAAATATTATTTATTATTAGTTCACAGGACAAAATGTGTATAGACAAAATGTCCACAAAAAGCATAAAAAAGATGATTATTCTTATTTCACATCACAAAGTGTGTGGATCGATGAATTTTTCACAATAAAAAATTTAAAAATGTAAATTAAACAAAGTTTGTGAACAGACTCATTTGCTGTGAAAAAACATAAAAAAGATCTAAATTAATCATAGTTCAAACAAAAAAATATTAGTATACAAATTTTCCCTTAAAAATACATAAGAAATATAAACATTTATAGTTAAAACAAAAGAAAAATTCCAAAAATGTTTTTCAAAAAGACAAATATTCTTAGTTCACACCAAAAGAAATCTGTGAATGTTCACATTTTCTGCAAAACATGTTTCGCAAAAACATTTTAAAGAAATCTTATTAGGTCAACAGAAAATTTGAGAATAGACAGTTTTTCTCTGAACAAAAACATGAAAGAAATGAATAAGAAAACCTATTTACAATCATTTTAGACAAAAAAAGAGAAAACCGAGAGACAAGAAATCAAATCAGATACAGTATAGTCTGAAAACCCTCATGTCATAAATACAGCACTTTAGATTAGGAATCTTTTTTAAACTCATAATTTATTTGATCCTTACTTACTTGCAGAAGTTATATGATGGAATAAAAATGTTAAATGTTAAGTACTAATGATGTAATAAGAGGACAAAAGCCGCTGCTGTTCAGGAAATGAATCGACTTTTAAAGTTGAGTGGAGTTGCAGAAATGAAACCTAAATGCTGTTGAGGACCCAACCAGGACAACATCTGCTTCCCGCTGCTCCAGTTTCAAATCAGACCAAATTGTTTGTTTTTATTTCATTCCGTTCTCCCCAGTGTTACAACAAAAGCTGATTTCTGACTCTTAAAAACAAAAAAATAAATGAAAAAAATCCCCTGCATTTTTTCTTTTTTCGTCAGTGTGAGCCATCTGTGCCATCTGCTCTGTTTTTGTCACATTCTGCGTGTTTTCAAAGTCTTAGCAACATCAGGAAGCAACAGATTGAACAAAACTTGTCTCTTTTTACAGTTTCTCTCTTACAGTGTCTGTTTGTGTGGATTTGCACGTCTTAAAACCTTTGCTGTTGCTGTGACCTAAAGCGGGCTCTGACATGGCTTTGAAGTCGGCGGGTTTGTAGAAACGTGTGTGTCGGACAAAGTGGAGGAGATTAGCGAGCGTTTTCGTATGCATATGTAAGAGCTTTAGGTGCAGCTGTGCAGGATTGCATGTGTGCAGTACATAAATTATTGCTTGATGGATTGCTGGTTAACTTTCCTGATGACTTGAAAAGAAGGACTTCTGCACACCAGATGGTGCAAAGACACAAATTCACTGTTTTCATTTCACAAAGCGTTGTTTTTATTCTCATGAAAAATGCAATTAAATAAAGAGAGCGACGCTTCTGCTTCTGATAGATGATTGCAAGTCACTCCAAACAGGAAATCTGACAGAAAAGCCCTCACAATGCAAACAGCCGAGGAAGAGTTGATGCACCAACTTTTAATCAGCTTTTTAAATGAGCTTCCGCTGACTGCCTCATTAATCAGTGCAACATAATGTTAAAGTGAGAACTCTGTTTTCCCTTCATGCAAATTGGTTGACACTGGCACCACTGTGAGTGTAAACAAAAGAGGGTGACAGGAAGTGTTAATAGGTGAAGCTCCATCATGCTGCTGCAGCGGCTACGTTCAGCCATGCTTAACAAACAGCAACAACTTATAATGAGCCTGCAGGGTCGAAAGTGAGAAGAAACGGGCCTGACTTAACTCACGCAAACAAGAACTCTGTCACTTAGCCGAGCAGACAAGCTGATTGTTACATCTCTAGAACAAGAGCAGAAAGTGTTTACTGAGGTTATACATAATGTCGTACTGTGCAAAAATCTGGAGACATTCTCTTATTTCTCTATGTAGATTTATTTATTATGATTTATCAAAGTTTGCTTTGAGAATCTGATTCATTTCAGATTCATTTTCAACTCTTGACTTTTAAGTTATTCTACGACTGGACAATATGGCTGAAAAACGTATCGCGATATAACCGTTTTATGTCAGTCTATATTGATAATTATTGAGTAGTTTTTTTATTTAAAATATCTAAAACTGGTAGCATTTCCTGTTTTATCCAGTTTTCCCTCCACGCCGTTGTTTTTTATTTTTAAGCAGTCAGTAGGCACATAGGAAAAACCTGAAACTGCTGCTGCGCAAGTTACTCAGCATGTTGTTGCTAGGCAACTGAAGTTGAGCGGAACTCGAAACTTCTGGTTACTCAGCATGTTGTTGCTAGGCAACAAATGCCACCAATCTTGCTTAGCTAGCTGGGAAAGATTGAGCAGCTAAAGTCTTTCCTAAAATATGGTTAAAAAAATTGATGAGAATCCAGCTGTTAACTCAAAAAAAAGCACTGTCACGTCTGTCCTATCGCCGTTTGTCACTTCCCTCGTGTGAGGATTAAAAAAAACGTTCCATGCAGACGTTGATTCATCAAACCCCGACACTTTCCACACATGCGTTTTTGATCCTTCGTCACGTGTGACACCGGATTGACCCGATCGAGGAAGGAAAGCGGACGTGGAATCTGCCACACAATGGGACACAAAGCATGTCCAACATCCATGACGGTCCAAGTGTTAGATACCAAAAACTCATGATAAATTCCCTTCTTATGAAACACTTATCTTTCTGTTTCAGTCTGTGCATCTAAAGGGGCAACTTCAACCCAGATATGATTAGCTAAAAAAAAAAAAAAAAAAAAAGATCTTTCTGCTTCATATGGATTTAAAATTGAGTATGTAATAAATTTCTGCTGACCTAAAAGTGTCCAAGGACTTGAGCTATAAAGCATTACTCAGCAGCGTTGGGTCAGAGGGAGACTGGAGAGGTCAGATGGGGATTAAAGTTTAATTTGCCTGTGTGGTGGAAAGTGGAGAGGATAAAAACCTCCAGGGTTGCGCTTTAAGCCTCAAACTTCTCCTAGATGCTTTTAAAGAGGTTTTCATTGCCACCAAATGTTTATTTATTTTTAGTGCTGGGACTTGATTAAATGTTTAATGGAGAAATTACAGCATTGAAAATCATACATCGACAAATAAGCAACATTTTTGCTGGTAAATTATTGAACAAAAAGACACATGAGTCTTTTTATTTTTTTATGTATTATTTAGTTTGTCCAACTCTCAGGTTGTTTCAAAGCGTCTCCCCCACTCAGCTCCTCCAGACTAGCGGCAGCAGCAATTAGCAGCTATCATATGAACCGCTTCAATCCAACTCTTCTCAGAACGGCTATAAAGAGCATAATGGAGGAGCACTGTTGAAATGACATGCTGAAGGCGGAGTGTCAGAAAGAGCAGGAGCTTCTTAAAGAGACGGAGGTCCAATTTCAAGGCGTCAGTTTTTGAAGACAGTCATGTTTGATACATAAAGCATTTTATACCAATTGCAGGTAACATAGTTACATGATTGTGCTTTAGAGAAGCAGTGTGTGGCTGGAAAACACATAATACTACCCCTTTAAAATGTGTTTGGCAAGTCCCTCTTACTTATTGTTATGAAACTAAACCAAGGCCACCAAAGGTGTTTCCACACCTGATAGTCCAGTAGACTCAGTTCAAAATTGCAACATCTGTTACATTTTCAGCTGCTGTGATTCTTTTTCACACTGCACTGAGTCGAACAAACCAAACCCTTTGAAGAACCTGTTCCCCTCCTCGCCTGTGGGGGCGCTGATCCAAGAACCACTGAAGGGAACATGAAAACCTCTGAAGAAGACATGAAGCCAACTTCCTGCTTTACAAAATGTAAACAACAATGAAGCGTCTTCAGATTTTAGCGGTTGCTGGTAAAAGACCATGTTACGTTTTTTTCGCAAAAACTAGACTGGCGCTTTTGTTTTGGTTGTATTTACCCAGAATGCCCTGCTCTGTAGTCTGCTTCCTGCTTTGGAGTGGACTCTGGTTTGCTTGACGTTCACATGTGCATTTGAACTACACCAGATTTCACTTCAGCCGAACCGAGACCGAGGTCTTTAGGTGGATTAGAATTTGCTCTTTGGTCCGCATCAGATTTTGACGCAGAACTCAAATGAACCGAACTTTCCAGGCTAACGGACTGGAGTTGGATTGAAGCGGTCTGAAGACGACAGGTGTGAATGAAGCTCCAGATTTTGTTCTTTGTGATCTTTTGGTTGAGACTTTGATGTGTCAGAGTACATCTGGCAGACTAGCCTCTCCTGATTCGGCGTGTGAGGAATTTATGGATTTTAGCAGTTTGCATCCTGTAGTGAATACCAGGTCTCACTGTCTTGTAATTTCATTGTAAATGAGATATTTGATATTGTGTTTTGCAGAATAAAGTCCCTCCAAACCGTTTCAGTGATTGCTAATCACCTTTTGGCTTCACACCGCCTCCACCAGGCAAACAAATGTGGTGCATCTGTCTTCAATTTGGGTCAGTTTAACTTAAAAAAAAAAGCTTCAGGGAGTTTGTGTTTATAATGATGGATCAGCCAAACAGTGTGCAAGTCTCATCATGTGTGGTCTCCAGTTGAAGCTACCGAAGACATTGCAAAGTAATTTACTGCTGCCACACTTTGTGCTTTCTTGTAAATGACCTCACTGGATTGAGAACAGATCTGGAAAACTTTGGGAAGCCAGCGGCTGAACGTGTGGCTGTCAGCTCCCAGATGTGTGTGTGTGTGTAAACACAAAGCCGGAGCTCTGCATGCGCGGCGGTCGTTTCTCTTGAATAGATTATTGAGAGTGCTGGGGGGAGCCTTTCACAGTTGCCTGCAATAAGTCTGTTGTAAAGCTGCCACAAAACATAAATCATGCATTAGAGTTTCTTAGAAGACAACATCATTCCTATTCAGAATGTATCGTCTTTTCTGGCTCTGCTGCACGCTCTTAGATCACTCGCTGGTTTTTCACCCTCAAGATGCCAAGGATAAGAGAGCGGCTTAATTATTCCTTCAGGCCAGAGGCTTTCAAGGCCCGGCACCCCTGGCAATAACCTCCTTACTAATTATGCAAATAGATCAAGACAAGACGAAATGAAGGGGAGACGTAAAACCTCTGCCTCTGCTCGTCTTTCGCCCGTTGTAATTCTCACTCCATCCTATTTCCATTTGCAACAAAACATCTTTTTCCCCTTTTGCCTCCAGGTATTTAGTCATTCTTTGCAGCATTATAATAGCCTCTACAGCTGAATCTAAATAAACTGCCACCTATTGTTCGCCTGCAGCTCAGTCCAGAAGTTATTATGTCCTCGGGGATCATTAGAGCGTAAACAGCGGTTTGATTCTCAGGTGATGCTGGGTGTGCTCTCCCTCCGCTTGGCAGGCGTATTGTTGCTGGACGACGGCTGCCCTTGGGTCCTGGCTCTAAAACAAAGAGGCTTTTTTTACTCTCCGCTCTTACTAGGCCACCGAGTTGACAGATTCATTGGTTTTCTACTCAGTAGCTGCCAGTTGATTGTGCTGCGGTGATTCAAACTGTGGCATTGATGGGATTCTCAGTGTTGCACACTGGACTGCTTAGGGAAATGGGATTAAGTTGTTGCGTGCGTGTGTGTGTGTGTGTGTGTGGGTGCGTGTGTGTGGTCTTAGAGAGCGAGATGCTGAGCTGAAACACTCAGACTCCCAAAATTACAGTGAAACAACTTGAACAGCAGGGAGGAGCTGAAGGGGCAACATTTTCCACTAAAACCACTAAAACCACTAAAACGATGAAGGATTGACACTTTTAAAGGCAACACGCACACACTAGTACCACCAATATGTCCAGGTTATTCAAGTCATTGTTGACCGTTTACCCCTGAACGCACCATCTGTTGACAGGTTCAGCCTCTTCATCCTTTCACAAAATAATAAAATCAAACATTAGTGAAATCTAAACCTTGAGTCTTGACTTGTGTCTTGAACTTTCAGAGTTTTTAGCTGGTTCAATGCATCTTTCATGTATTCACAAGGTTCATGTTTTCATTGTGTGTTGTCCAATGACTCAATATCAGTCTATAGAGTAGACGATTCAATTTATTCTCCCAACTGTCTGTCCATCCCTCCATCCATCCATCCATTCATATTCCTATCCATCATTCACCAGTCTGTCAATCTGTCCATCCATTCGGTCCATGTCTTCATACGTTATCTTTCTGTCCATCTGACAGTTGATTAGTCCATTTGTCCACCAGTACTTCAGCCCATCCTTCCATCTGTCCACTCCATTAATCATCTGCCATCCATTCATTCACCTGTCTGTCCAAACACATCTCTGTCCATCCATCCACATCCGTCCGTCCGTATGTTTATCCATCTGTCAATTCATCCATTCAGAACCCATCCATTAGTTTATCAATCCTTCCATCCATATTCTTTTGTTTCTTGTTGACTCCGATCGGCTCATTGTGGCTCCACTTCTTCTCCAGAAATATTACCTCCTGTATTGTTGCTGTTCTTCTTGTGAACCAGGTCATGTCCAGATTGGACCAGTCGCTCTGGGTGCTGAACTCTTTTTTTGGTCATTTAAAGTGATGTAATTGCAGAAGTGACGTTTTATCACAAATATGTTTGTAAATATGGATCCTGAAAGGCCAACCTGAGGCGTCCCGGTCAGGACCAGAAAAGACCAAGCAAACAGTTTTTAATTGACCCAGACTCGCATACCTTCAGGCCTCTCCTGATCCCGTCTTTGTTCTTCCTTTGAGCTCGTTTCCATCGGTTCATTCAGCCGCTGGCTGGAAGCAGCAGAGGCCCAGCGGCACGTCGGCCGTCTCTGCGCTCCGTTATGAGAAACAAACAGCGGGGCTGGCTCACGTCTGCAGCTTCCAACTCCAAACGCATCCAAACGCTGTCTAAAGACAAACAAACTTCTCCCTAAGCTCGGTACACAAGCCCTTTCTGAAGCGTTGAAGCTCCCGGTTTTTGATGCCAATTTCAAAACGCAGATTAAAGACCGAGTCATGCGCTGCATATCGATGCCTTTTTTAAGCCGTGCTTTTCTCTGCCTGGAAAAAGAAGACTTTTATATGTTTTTTCCCCTCAGCTGCGGAAAGCTTTTATCTTTATTTGTGAGGGCACAGCTTGAATTAATCTTTGTGTTTTGACATAGAAACGCCATTGTGCCCCATTGACTAACTGCTTTTGGTAAAAGCTGATTAACTTTGAGCGTTTTCTCTTTGCTTTTAGACCTCAAAGTATTTTTTGGGGGCTTCAAAGTTTCCAATTATATTATAGATGTTCTAATAACCATCATTCTCACTCTTGATGCAGTTTTTTTTATTTTCTGGCCAAATACATTCATGAGAGTTTTAATGAGTTTTTCTCCTCCTGTTGGTTGAACTTTGGTAGTTTTTTGCCTGCAGCTAAAAGGAATAATTAATAAACTTTAATTTGGACCAAAGTATGCGGTTTACCTTTGTAGTCCTACTTTAAAATGCTGGGAAACCAAAGACGTGTAAAATGATTTTTGTTGTTAGTTTCTTTTTAACTAACGAGAAATAATTCATCACCAATGTGCATTTGTAGTTTTAGGTAAAAAAAAACTACTTTGTGTTTGAGCACAAATAGATCAAAATAAGAAAGAACATCACAGTTTAAGAAATGAAGAATTAAATTTATGATTAGAATGTTGCTTTAAAATAAAAACAGCCATAAAGTTGGTAAAAAAAAAACAATCAGGTCTTTACAGATTTTCATATTTATTATGTTCTGTTTACTAAAAAGTCCATTCTTCCATTTGTTTGTCCATCTATCCATCCACCTTTTAATTCATTTGTTTATCTGAGTCCGTCCATCCAAGAGTCCAACCACATTTTACATCCATCCATCCAGCCATCCATCCATTCATCCATCATCCATCCATCCATCCATCCATCCATCCATCCATCTGTCAATCTGTCAATCTATCCATACTTTGGTCCATTCATTCATTCATCCATCCATTCATTCATCCGTCTGTCCTATTATTTTTACACCTATTTTTTTAGCTTTCCTATGTAAAGTCTGTCCACTACATGAACCTCTGCCTTAAATTCAAACTGAATGTTTTCATTTTTTCTTTCAAAAATGGCTAAAAATCAGTGAAAACTCTTGAATTGCAGACGTTAGCTTTTGGAAAAGTTGTTAACATGAGGAATATGTATGAACGCTGAATGTGGAGAGAGTAATTCAGTCTTTCCAGTCAGTTTTTAAAATGGCTGATTTAAAGTGTGACACAGATTGCAGTATTTTATTTGGAGGAGCTGAAGCTGCGGGACGCCGGCCTTTTGTTTCAGTTCTGATGGATTTCTCACTGAAATATTAGTTTGCATCAGTTCTCGGTGTAGAAAGGAGCCTTTTGCTCTTTGATTCCTTACGACGAACACAAGAACTTGACATTTGACATTTATTATTCATTTGAACCATGTCTGGTCAGTCGGAGTCAGGATGCGCTTGGCAGCTTTTACAGCTGAAAGATTAAAACTCCACGTTTGGAAAGAGATGAGAGGAATAATAAATTGCATCTCCTGCAGGAAACTATCAACTCTCTCCGACCGTTAACATGCCGCAGGACGACACCGTGATCATCGAGGACGACCGCCCGCCGCTCCTGCCGTCCAACATGTCTGACCAGTCCTCGTCCAGTTCCCATGACGATGTGGGCTTCGTGGCTGATGTGACTCCACCGTGGGCCAAAGAGCTGCCTGCTCACAACGAAAGGTGCATTTAAAACGTTCATTTTCTAAATATCTTCATCTGCAGCTTTGTTTTTGTAGATGCAACCTGCAGGGTTTCCTTACGTTGAAACTTTTTAAGCTACTTTGAATAAGTAATTGAACAAACTTCTTTTTTTTTCTGCTTTTATAATAAATAAAATCTTGTGATTTCCTGCCCATTTCAAGCACATCAACTTATGACCATTAACGTCTCCAGATAAACTCTTAAACCATTTTCAGAGCTAACAGGCTGCGTCTGAAAATAGCTCAGAAATATTTGTTAAATCTGTCCTATAAAATCGACTGTTCTCTCTGTAATTGCAGCTCTATGAGTCCAGATGAAAACGATCCGGACGTCTCGTTCCAAAGGGAAGGTTTCGGACGCCAGAGCATGTCGGAGAAACGCACCAAGCAGTTCGGAGACGCCGCTCAGCTGGAGATCATCAAGACACGCAAGTCCAAGAGCATGGATCTAGGTACCGACCTCTGATCTGCAATGTTTGGGTTTTATTTTAACATTTAAACATTTCCCCGGAGAACAAAAAGCTCCAATTACTTCCAGTTTATGTGAACCAAACAAATTATTCATAGTACTTCTTCCCTTCAGCTTAAAAGCAGAATTATTTCCACCATTATTTTTGACGACGTACAGCTCAAACATAAGTCACCATTTCATGTGCTGTACCAGATTATAGCATAAGCTAATTTGCAAAGGCATTCAAAGTTTGTCTGTAATTAATATCAAGTTTATGTAAAAGTGAACGCTCCAGAAACACCTCCTCTTATGCAACTACTACTTTCTCCTTTCGAAATAACTCCTTGCATAATTATGCATCTAATTATCTCAAAAAGGTTAAATCCTGAAATTTGCGTCACCTTGACGACACTTCCCTGCACGCTTCAGGTTTGTTTTTCAAACTCTTCTTATTTTCTCTCTTGGTACGAAAAACAGACTTCATCTCTCACCAAAGTCAAGAACTTCTGTGTTGATTCACCTTGAAATGTCTTCAAACAGTCGCTGATTGCTTTGGCTGCAACAGGCTCTCTGCTCGCACTCTCGCTGTAATCATATCTAATCTTCTCGACCAGATTGCCGCTGCGTGCCGTGTTCATATCGCGACGACTCTGATTGCTATTCTCAAACTGTATTCTCACCTCTCCAACCTCTCCTCCTCTTCCTCGCCTCGCATGGCGTCCGGTCCTGATTGAGACGAAGCCCCTTTGTGATGTTTGCAGCTCAGCCTGGATGTTGCATGTGGAATGTCATGAGCACTTAACCTAACCCCAGATGTTTGTATCCCTCCTCCTTCCTTTAACAGTAGCCGACGAGATTAACCTCACTCCTCGTCCCGACACCGACTCAGGTAAGGACCGGTGCACTGAAACCTCCAATCAGCTTCTCTCCTTTCACCCCCTTCTGCTTCACATTTCTGATAAAAGGTGCATTTTGGAGATTTGTCGCTCAGTTCTAGATGCTTTAGTGAAAGTTGTTTACAAGAGACTGTAAGTCAGACTTAAAAACTGCAAAAAAGACCCATTTCTGAACTGAATAGTTGTAACAATTTGCTGTAAAGAGTTGAAAATATCCCCAAAATGAGCAATAAAAAATATGGTGGGGATTTAACTTTAAAGTGAGAGAACTTTTTATTTTACATTTTTCACAATCTTCATAGTCTTATTTACTTCACTATTCACCTTTTTTTTTAGTTTTATAAGGAAATTCATTTCTTTATTTTACCAAAATAAGTAATAAGTAACCAAATTCATAATCCTGATGATTTATGTACTTTTATTTTAAGTTTCACACATATTCTCATATTTAACATATTCTCACAAATATGTTAAATCAATTTTATAATTAAATAAAAAAATTTCTATTTTGATTAAATTATTGATTGAAGGTATTTTGATCATTTTTGTTTGCTGAATTTTAAAAGAAAATGTTTTTATTCTAGTTTGCTTACTTTTTAAAATGATTTACAACACTGTCACATATATTTTGATGCACTCTTTTTACTTTTAATGTTAAGTTATGAGCTATATTTTATATGTAGATTTAGAAATTAATGCAGGAGAAGCAAAATGCACTAAATATTACGGTTTAACTCACTTAGCAATTCAGCCTCTAATTAGTGGAAAATTATTGCATTAGTTGATTAGCAGAAGACTGCCCACTACTGATCTGCTGAAGGTCTTAATATCTTAAATATTGTTACAAATCCCATCAAAATCTCCCTATAAAAACCAGCTTTAAGTTTAAGCTAATTTTTATGAATTTATTTCTAACCAGTGAAATGGAGACCAGTGATTTTGATGCCTCCAAACCAATTTTTTCTGTCTCACGTCCATCTGTGTGTGGTTGTTAAATATTTATAGAAAAGAAGATCAATGTGTGAGTTGAAATATGCACAATTAAAGGTTTTGTTTTTAATTGCTCAGTCGGACATGTTTTCGTCCAGAAACAAATGAATTTCCCGCCGCCTGTGTGGCGTTGTGGATCAGATCGATTCCTAACGGGATGTGACTCCAACTGTACAGGAAAACCAGGGACAGGCATTAAATCGCATTGATCTAGAAAAATAAATCCACCAGACGACTTGCAGATTGTTTTTTTTTTTTTCTTCCTTTCTGTCCAGTTTGCCCACTGCTCTGCTCTAAATGCATTCCCGCAGCGTTCCCACCCTTTTAGCATCAGGCTCGCTCTTGACAAGACAAATTTGTCAGCATGCCGTCTGAAGGCTTGCAGTCCTCCCTGTGAGTTTAAGTCGCTGCTGAACACAGCGGTGGAAGCACTTGGGTGACTGCAGATTTGATTTTCTCCTGTTTTTGGCTCAGATGCAGCTTTAGCACTAATTGTTTTGCCTGAGATTCAGAGAGGGAGAGCGCAGAAAGCTCTCTGTCCTCGGCTAAGGCGGCGAGCTGACAGCAAGTCATCCGTCATTGTCAGGTCTCGTGTAGTTTCGCTGTCGCCTTGACTGAATAAAAGGCTGAAATCAGCGGCATGTAGAGGAGGAGAGCCAAGAGGCGGAGGGAGTTAAACTCTTGGAGAGAGAAAATGTTTTGGAGCAACATGAAGATGTCTCTGAAAGAGTGTGAAACCGTGGAAAAAAACACAAATCGACGCTTCGATCTGATGGTTTAATCAAAACCTGCATTGGCAACCACAAGTTGGAGAGGAGTTTGATTCCAACTTTCTGTCGTAATGGCAGCATGAGTCAAAAAACGAAAAGGTTCGTGCATATTTCATGAGGTGTTTCTGCCAAATGGTGGCAACAGATGAGTCTGCCGTGTTTACGATCCGATAGCAGCCAGGAAAAGTAAAGAGTTGGCATGCAGAAACCGCCGATACCTCTGATTAAAGTGAACATTTTAATACCTGAAAACCAAAAGGAGGGTTTGAAAGGTTTGCGTAAAACAAATTTTATGTTTGAATTGGTAATTTGTGTGTCTCAAAGTACCTGAACAATTATGTTTTTATAGGATTAGATGGATCAGCCCTCTAATCCTGTTTGGACCCTCCACAGTGACTCCTGAAAACTTTGAACCACTGATGAACTTTAGATATAATAACAGATGCAGATTTCAGCAGTTTTACAGATTTTTTTTTCATGCAACAATTGCAATAAATGTCCACAAAAGAATGACTCCAAAACCACCAATAATGTTTTTGATTTTGATTTTTGATTTTTTTGCATTGGGTTGGAAACTGCTGAGCGTGCAAGCCGAGCAAGCGGTACAGTTTTTATACTTGGTGCAAAATGAGCCCCGATTTGGAGTGAAAAGTGGTTCACAATCCGCATCAAGCTACTAAAATTCAGAGATGCATGACAAAGAGTTGAGAGAGCGTGCAAGATCAACTCATCAGGTGCAGTTTGAACTGTAAAGCTAGCTTAGCCTGGCGGGAGGGCAAGTGAAGCCTGGTCACCCGCCAGGCTGATGATGCATTGTGGGAAACTATAGAGTGATTGATTGGCTTCACTGATGAAAAATTAAATTTGTCTTAATTAGATGAAAAGGTTTTATAGTGATGCACAATATATCGACATTAGCATTGGTATCAATGTTAATAATACCAGTGTATCATTAACAAAACTATAGTTTTAACTGGTTGTTTTCCATATTTATAGTCTCTGTGTTGCTGGAGAGATGAAAATTGCTTTTTATTCTCACAAAAGCTCATTTAAAGTTTTGTTCAGGCGTTTTCCAGCTTTAAACAATTGACCAAATAACATGAGAGCACTCATTCCTTCAGATTAATAATTGAATCTGTTTTAATTATGAACCTTTTGTCTGGTTTTAGTAATGCTTATGGTTCACAAGTTCTGATTTCAACCAAGATGAACGCCAACAGTGAACTTCCTGTGAATGTTTTTCACTTTCTCACATGTAGCTCAGGTTTATTTTCACTTTTTGTGCCCCTAGTGATGATTTTTAACCATTTATTTTAATTTAATATAAATGGTCCATGGTCCACTTAGACAGGTCAAAGCATAGCCGTTCAAGTGAAACCAAAGACCGGCGACGCTGATGTTTTGGTCTCCAAAGGGAGTTTTCGTCCTGCTCTGTGATTGGCTGAAGCGTTTATTGACACAGACCGCCGCCACATGGTGAATGAGGACAGTGTTGAACTGCTGTTGGTGTTCAGGATCTGTTAGTCGTGTCATAAATCTCTGAGAAAATGCAGGTCTGAACAATCCCAGTGACATAAACCCTGGAAGTAACTTTAAATTCATCTGGAGTCTTTTTGTTATAGCTGAAATTACAAGAGTAATGTTTACCAGATTTATAAATATTGCATTGTGGCCTGATTTTATTGGCAGTTGGGTTTTTTGTTCCCATTTTAATGTCTTTTAGCTTGTTTTTCCTCCTCAGTTTGTGGGCAGGTGGCTGACTGAGCAGAATTTCACAAGAAATCACTTTGCCAAGTTCAAAGTCAGAAAAAGTTTCTCCGTTTGTGGCTGCGTGCCATTTGTCAGATCTCCAATAACGTGTAAATTACTCTCTATTTTTTTTTTTTTATTTTCCTGTAATGCTGTCACTGATGTGTGACTGTCGTGAATGGCAGCAGGCAAAGCCTTTAAATAAAGTGGGTGTGCAGCGAGAAAAGCCTATCAGCCCGGCTCTGGCTGAGACGCTAAGGGAACAGGACAGGCTGATGGGAATAAATGGGAGGCTGCTAACCCACAGGCTTGTTCACTCTGCATGTATTCAATTTTCCAGTTGAGTTTTTTGGCTCTATCTGTTTATTTCTATTTTTTCTAGTAGAATCAAGCATTCAACATTAAGTACCTGTGAATATTCTGCTATTTTGGTATGAAATTTAAAAAAAAAAAATCTGCAAATTTATTCAGAATTGCATTTTAAAAATATAAAAAATAGAAAAAAAAAATAGAATCTAGAATCTGCTATATAAAATCATTTAAAAAAATTGAATATAATAGAAATAACCTTGATTATGGAGAAATTCAGGTGTACCAGCATGGAGACTCACACAAGTATAACAAATATGTTAAGCAAAAAGTAAGAGTAATTGACAAGCTCAAATTTACAGTACAAGAAGAAAAAATACTGTGCAGTTTTTAAAATGTTTTTTCATAATAATAATAATGATAATAATTTGAAATAAACCCAAAGATGTTTTCCTTTTTCCTGGACTGGTGTTAAAAAAATTCACCCCATAAATATAGTCTAAAATGATCAAATAGACATTCAAATTTGAAGAAGAAAAACCACAATTGTTTGTTGATTCCCACAATTGATAAAAAAAATATGAATTAAATTATGAGCATTTAAAACTGTTGGCAAAAACAACTTTTATAGCTCTTGGGTTATAAAAGAGTTATAACCCATTAATACACTGATTACACTATATTACTCAGTGTTAATACAGTTTTATTGTAAACTGTATTAACACTGATTATTTTAAACTTAATGGCAGGTTGTGACCAAAAGGCGGGAATCACCATGGCAACCAACTGACAAACAATTCTTTTTTTCTTTTTTTTCTGCCAAAATTCTAACTGGAAAGATTTAAAACTAAATTCTTTTCCTATATAAAACGGCACAAACTTGGACGCTAATGCTACGTCCAACTGATCGTCCCGCCGCTGGCCTCCATGGAGCTGCAGATATTCAATACCAGAACGCATTTTCAAAACCATCATAGGTATAGAAGAATGAAATGAACGCAAAAACTATGATAATGTAGAGATTGGAATAGTTTTATACTTGAAATACTGGTTTTTAATTACTTAAAAATATAGAGCAATGATCTAGGTTCTGTTGAGCTAAAACTCAAATTTTGTTTTTAATTGATTGTATTAAAATCCTATTGATTCAAGTTTATGATCGACTACAACTACGCCTGTCTAATATTTACATTTTTCCTGCGTGTTTGTGTAGGATCTGGGTTTGCAACATTAATATAGTTAATGTAAACAAAGCCTTTCTCCTCTATGATTTCACTTCTTTACCTTTATTACTCCCTCTGTGTGTTTTCTGATCATGTAAAAGCCATATGGGGATTAAAACTGCAACAGACTGAATTGTCCCACTTTAATTAAAGTGTCATGTTTCTCCAATTTTGCTGATGGTAATTTTAATTTACAGCCGCATGTTGTAATGAAGTTTTCAGTCAGTCAGGAGGAATGACGCACGTGAATACACGATCGACTGGAAAACAATATCCTGTTGTAGTTACAGCATGTTGGTGTCAGGTTTTATTGCTTACCGTCCCTGAGGAGGCTTCTCATGTGGACCAGATGTTTCTCAACACTTTTTGATGCGTTTTTTGGAGGTCATCAGTTTTTTTGGAGGTGAAATGGGTTGAAATTAAATTTCTGGTTCTTCTGTCCAACATGAACATAGACAGTTAGTCGTGTGGTGTCAGCAGAATCTGGTTCATCCGTTGAGATTAGACATTTTTTCTGCCTGAATAATTGATCAGAATTAAATTGCAAGAACGCTAAGCTGCATGGAAACAAAACTTAAAAAATGAGGAATCAACTTTCTGCATATGTTTAAAAAATTGTGCGATTCAGGCTGCTGTGATAAAGTCAGATTAGAGCTGGGCGATTTGTCAGAAAAACATATCACAATATAGGCATTTCATTTAATATCGTTAATTAGTGATTAGTTTTTGTGCTTTAAATATCTGAAATACTGCCAAACCGGTGGGCTAACCTCTCCTGTTTTATCCAGTTTCCACTCCACGATATTGTTTTTTTATTTTTAAGCAGTTATGAGGGACACGGTAGCAAAATCTTAAACTGCTGCTGCAGAAGTTACTCAATAGGTCGTTGAAGTTGGAGGGAACTTGAAACTACTTGTTAAGGCCCCCACATACTCGGGCGCACTGTGTCCATTTCATGAACCGCGCGGACGGTCGAGTCTTCATACTCGGGCGCACTGTGCCCATTTCATGAACCGCGCGGACGGTCCAGTCTTCATACTCGGGCGCACTGTGTCCATTTCATGAACCGCGCGGACGGTCGAGTCTTCATACTCGGGCGCACTGATTACCTAAAATTGTCTCGTGACAAATTCCTTTATTTCACACAATTCTTGTAAGAACTAGCAAGTTTGATGAACTATTTGGGCGCCTTGCTCTGTTTCTTCTCCATCTGGGAAGCCTTAACTCGCCTCTGAGTGCGGGACAGAGAATGGCGGTCACGTGCCGGTTCATCCGGCAGAGACAGTGAACCGCTGCTCAGAGTCAGCGCAGCGGCCAGAGGAGCAGCAGGAGGCGGCGCTGACTTTAGCTGTAATCAGGGATCCATTCAATAAGCTTTGTTATGTTCCAAAAGCACAATTGTGATCGGTGTAATAATTTGTGCAGCAATCAAAAATGAGCACATACCCGATCATCCTTTCCTTGCCGTTGTTCGAGAAAAAGAAAAGTCAGACTCAACTTATCAGACCACCTCTCTGCTCCGCTGCTGATAAAGAGTCTGGGATGACGTCTTGTTTTTTGTTTTTATAATTCTGCATAATTCACCATGTCAATATTTAAAGTCTGTTGCTGTTAAGCATTTTTGCTTACGTGTGTCACGTCCCCTTGACAACTTTATCTTTACTGTTATCATGTTGATGTCAACTTTGAAACAACATGAAATAATAAAACCCTTATTCTCAACCCTATCAGCTCGGTGTCACATGAAAACCAGTTCGATGTGAACTCTGTTTCCACCGGGTAGTTTACTGTGCGACACCGAGTACGCAGTCATAAAAAAATTACCCTTGCGCGGGCAAGTCCGGCGGACGTCCGCTTCGAGTATGTTGGGGCCTTTACTCATCGGGTTGTTGCTAGGTAACCAAAAAATTGTCTGAGTTTCTGGGTCAGAGGTCAGTGAGTTTTCTATCTGTTGAATATTCTATCAGACGTATTGTATTGTACTTTTCATATTGATCATGTGTAATCATTACCTTAGTTATGTCTGCATCACATCACAAATTTTTATAGCAAATGGAAGATTTATATGTGATTCAGACATGAATGACCCTCACTTTCATTCTAGATAGTGTTAGATTTTAAAGTTACTCATCACCGGTCCATTTAGAGAATGTTCCCCTCTATCATCTCCGTCAGGTTCTTCCACTAAGGACGTTGGACCTTCACTGGGCCTCAAGAAGTCCAGCTCTCTAGAGAGCCTCCAGACGGCGGTAGCAGAGGTCACCCTGAACGGTGACCTCCCGTTCCACCGGCCGCGCCCTCGCATCATCAGGGGGCGGGGCTGCAACGAGAGCTTCCGGGCCGCCATCGACAAATCCTACGACCGGCCAGCCGCCTTGGAGGACGACGACGAGGGCATGGAGACTTGTAAGATGTCAAATAATCCATTCAATATTTGAACTCTTGTTGCAGGTATGGTCTGCCAAAGCAGAAGTCCGAGTTTCCCTGGACATTTATGAAATGGTTTAACTCTCAATCAGTTGTTTTTTGCTGTGTGGAGCCAAGTAACACTAATAAATGTTTACTGCATGGGAGTGGCGCCATTTTGACTAATGGCTAATATCTGGAAGTGAATGGTGTTGATGCTTTTGGCTGTGGCTTTTTAATCACTCAGGTTTGTAACCTTAATGAAAATCTGTTAGAAAAGAAGAATATAAAAACAAAACACTAACATAACCCGAGTAAACAAAATATGCAAATCTCAGAAATCTACCAGCAAAAAGTTTAATTGGAAATGTTGCTTAATGGTTTATTAAAAAGCGATTTGTTGAGATAAATTAATGTAGCTGCAATTAGCTGGATTAAAACATTCAGTCGAGTCCCACCACTGGCTGCTCAAAGAAACCTCCAATAGGACTGAATTAAAGTGTAATTTAACTTTTTCCCTTACAAATCATGTTGGTTTTGGAAATATTTTTTTGCCCAAAACTAAATAAAATTTATTTGAATTTGCTAGTTGATCTGAAACATTAAATGGGACAAAAAAGCGAAAAATGGAAGAAATCTGTAAGAAGTTAAACAGAAATCACTATTTTTTTTCACCAACAGAAGGTAATTTATTGCTTCTCCTCATTTTCCCAACGTCTGGTGGAAAATAACTGAGGGCAACAAAAGATTTACATTTTTAAATCTTTTAATTCAATATTGAAATAAAATCTAAATATTTCACACAATTTTTTAATAAAATAAAGAAGTGTGATTTCCATAGAAAAGGTAACTGTATGTTATATATGTAATAAAAAATCCAGTTATTTGAATGTAGTTTAAAAAACAAAAAACATATATATCTTAAATGTCGATGTTTTATCTGTTTGGATTTTTTTGTGTTTATTCTCAGCATCAAGATGTGGGTCGCTCATTTGTCACAAACATTTGCTTTATCTAGAGGAGTAAAGTAAAACCCACTGAAAGTTTGTGATTCTGTTTGCTACAAAATTTATTTAACAAGTAATTTCACATTTAAGAGACTTTATTTGGCAGCAGCAGCAAAAATTTCACTAAAAGATGGTTTTTAAGTGCATCAACCTTGAATTTTGAGGTGAAAAAACAAATTTTTACCATTTTTGTATTTTGGTCAAGGGCCAGAAAAAAATCACTTCGAGTGCCACAAATGGCCCACGGACCACAGTTTGGACACCCCTAGTCTATTAGCCTCCATTTAAATGTAAATCAGAACTCTTCCATCATGGACATGTATTTTGGTTTTATCAGAAACCTAACTACACATTTACAGCACCTACAAATTAAGGTTAAAATCAGGTTTTCTGTTTTTTCTGTTTTCCAAATCGTTTCTCTGCAGTGGAGGAAGACACGGAGGAGAGTTCCCGATCTGGGAGAGACTCTGTCTCCACCATGGCGGACCAGACGCCGCTGTCCGCCGGCCCCGAAAAGCCTCTGGTCAACGGCACCAACCGCACCAAGGAGGAGAAGAAGAAGGACAAAGACAAACCGGGGAAGGAGAAGAAGAAACAAGATGGAGGGAAGGAAAAGGAAAAAGAGAAGGGAAAACCAAAGAAAGGAATGCTGAAGGGACTTGGAGACATGTTCAGGTAAAAAAAATGGTTTCAAATCATTGTATAGCCTTTTTCATAAAGCTGATATTGTACCCAACAATGCAATATTGATCAATATCTTCATGATGGCGTTATCGACTGAGAGCTTAGACATTCCGGTGCATCTCCAAAAATTAGAACTGCAGGAACAAGAAGACTTTATTTTCTTCTTGCACCTGTAGTTAAGGAGTTCTTGCAGAACCTCTTCTTCTTCTGTGGTGTCTTACAGAAAATGAATTAGGCTTATTGTAACAGAACTGAAAGCTAATATCTTTCCTTTCAGACTGAAGTCTTCTTGCACCACAGGAGTGATGTGCATTGTTAAAACATTGTCTCATTTCTGGCCCCATTAAGAGTCAATTAGTGCGTCTGTTTGATCCTTATCCAGGTTTTACTGGCAGCTGATGCGAGATATGTTTAATCCATCTGTGGAGAGTCTGGATTCCATTAAATTAACATTATGCACCAGAATTACAGATGTAATAACACAACTAACCAAGTTATTGGCATCCAGCTGTTCTGCTTCGCCTATATTACGGTTCATAATATTTATTCAGTTTCTCTTCATTGTCTGTCAGTCTGACTTTAGGATACGTCAAACCTGAAACAAAAGGCTGATTTATCTCTTTGAAACGTCTGAAAGTCTTTTTCTGTAACTTTGTTGTTAATCATTCTATGGAGCTAAATTAGGGACATAAAGTTTGTTTAAAAATTGAAACTGAAAAAAAATCAATTTTAAACTGGAAAAACATTTTGAAAGTAGAGAAAATATTTGAAACTGAAAACATTTTCAAAAGTTTTTCAAATTCAATGTTTTTTATGGCACAATCAAGTAACTTCTGTTACTATAAAAAGGCTATACATATCAAATGTGACTTGACTTGATGCCTTGAAATTGGGCTTCTGTCTCTTTAAAAGGTCTTGCTCTATGAATCTCCACCTTCAGGAAGTCACGATATGACTCGTCTTTTAACCCTTTAACAACATTTTTACCACTGTTGCACTGAGAAGTAGCTTCTATAACGAGTTCAGCAGCTCCACCAGGTGTTTGCTAATTGCTGCTGGCTAGTCTGGAGGAGCTTCATTGTTGAAGTCGAGGCTAGGTCCACTCACGTGTTTTGCACAGCTTAATGGTTGCCATGGAGATTAAAGGATTTCTCAAACATGCATGAAAGAATCAAAGCAACACGGTGTGCTGGTGTGAGCGCCGTCCCAAACCACAGAGGTTTGGACGTAAAAGCAACAAAGTCCGTGTGTTTTTCAGAAAGTGTCGCTCTGCAGTGCGGGGGGGGATCCCGGGAGACCTTTCGGTTTCGGTGCAGGAGCCGGGTGGGCGCGGGGTGGGGAACCGGCCTTTGATGCGAGGCGGCGGCGTGTTTGAGGACACGTCAGGCGCTGCGTGATCAGCCTGACCCTCTCATGTCTCTGAGGCCTCGCTCTCAGTCCCAATCAAAGCATCATTACCATCAACGCCTGCCAGCAGCGCCGCCTGCCAACTTTCTCTCTGATCGTCTCTTGGACTCAGAAGCTGCACCCGGTCTGTCGGCTTGGCATCTGCTGGGACGCTTGTTGCCCAGAAATCCGAGGGCTGGACTAATTTTACGGCGTGCTCTGTGTCTGTGTGCGCCTTAAACAAGCGAACAAGCCTGAAACTGCACAGTTACAATCTTCAGCTTGTTTGTGTTGCGGTTTGCTGTCAGCTGACGGGTTTTCCCTCTCAGATTTGTTCTGGGTGAAGGGACTCTGATGCATCATGCTCTGATCTTCGCAGTCTTAGCTGCAGTTGATGTTGTGTTCATTGTAATCTGTTGCATGTTGCACCAGCTGTGTCTACAAAATAAGACGTGGCGTGCAGCCAAAGGAGAAGATGCCACACGAGGAACGCGTTTAAAGAGCAGCAGGTTCTGACTGAGAAGGGATTTAGCTTTGGGTTCTGCTGAAGCTACAGAATCTAAATGAATTAACTATTAAAGATTGTCAAAATTTGTATCTGTAAACTGTTGGTTTTGTTGAGCTGCATATTGAGTTGCTGGAATATTGATTTTTAGACCAACATGGAGAAAATTGGGAATATAAATTTAACAAATTTATTTTTATTTCTTTATCCAGTGCTTTGTAACTTTTAGAAAGAATATCTTTTTTATACATTTGTTAAAACTGTCATTATGCTATGAAACAGATGATCTGTGAACAGGCTGATCTTCTGTCTCATTTCTTCAGAGCTACTGTTGCCGTCTGAATAAATGCATCGTCCCGACCAAAAACAACCAATCAGAGCCGGGAGGCGGGTCTTTGCGCTGTCAATCATCATCATGTCCTCCCATTATGCAAGTTTCTTTAAGTTTCTGGTTGTAGGGTCCAGTAATTTCTTAATATAATGAAACATTCTTCTTTTCACAATAATATCTTGAGGTTCTAGAACAGAACCAAACTTCATTAGCTTTCTAAGGCATCGTTTGCACTGAAGACCCAAATGCTCAATTCCGGGTTTTTGTGGGGGGGTTTTTTTTGTCAAATTGGATTTTTTGTCAGTCTGTAGTTCTGATGCTTTTCCCCCTGTCAGAGATTACACTTTCAACAACAAACTGAAATAGGATTTCTAGCATTTTGCTGAAATCACTGAAGATGTAAAGTTATTTACGGGCAGAGGTGCCATCGGGAGGGGCAGGACCAAAGGCTCGGTTCGGGTTGTGTTTAATTAAAAACAATTCATTTGTTCGGGGATCTGCTGGGTTGAAACTCCTACAGCAGTGCAAAGATACACACCAGATTGAACACAGATGTTATTTCTGTGTTAAGCCTGTTGAGATTTGTGGGAACGCGAAACACTCAAAACGTCTGCATATCGATGAGAAAACGGATTGAAACTTGATCCTTGATCATCCTGAAAAGATTATGTTTTTGGCAGATTCATTTTAAAATGTAGTGTTGTAAAGCTATAGTGTCTCAAAATTATGTTCTCTGCTCCATGCTGTGTAAATACAAATCACATTTCCAGCTTTTTCTACCAACAACACAAAAGTTTAAGCCTAGCATCCAAACTTATTGTCCCATTTGTTGTATTGCTGCTTTGAGCCAAAATTTATCAGTGTTTTGTTTTTCCTTTTTTTCTTACTGCTTTTCTCAGGAAAACTTTATTTTCTTTGCAGCTCTGTAAAGCCACAAATCCTTTCCCACTGCAGATTTATTTTTGCTTTTTCTCCTAATGAAGGGATTATTAGTGACACTCAGGCGTTCGGCTGAATTGAATCAGAACCCCTGACATTTTAAAGTGATCGTTTAAAACCGCAGAACCACCGTCAAAGACTCCGTATCGATCACGTCGGGCTCAACGCCGCCGCCGGCCTCACCGTGCTTTGAATACAAGATCATTAAATTCCCTCGTGTCGTGGTTGATGTTCTTTCTCCTCTGCAAAGTTTTCCACTGCTGTCATAAATCTTAGTCTGCATGCCGATGCGAGTGTGTTTGTGTATGACGAGGCTGTTTTTAATGGGCTGTTAATGAAAGTTAGTGGTGTGGGGAGAGAACGTGTCAGCCATGTCGAGCTGTGATAGATCACTCCTGCTCTTAGCACTAACTTCAGGTTGTCAGTCTGAGCGTTTCAGGCGGCTGCAGCCGCATTAATCAGGCGCTGGAACATCTCTCCATCAGTTTTCCTCACACCTCCTATCTCCCTGCTTTGCTGGTTTCCCACCTGTCGCAGGGAAATTTCACTTCATTTTCTCCTTTGATCGTTGAGGTCTGATGGATTTGACCATTCAAAGCCACATAAAGACGGTTAGAAAGTCAGCCTTCTACCACCTGAAGAACATTTCGTTCATGTGTTTATCATTAGTTGCATTGATTTCTGCAACAACGTCTTCACAGGTCTGGAATACTTGAAATAAGACAAAACTAACAAGTAACACTTCAGCAAGATATAGGTGCTTTTTAAAGCCAGTAATTAATTGATATTGATAAAAAGTACCAGTTCCACTGACAGATTATTTCACTTATAACTTGCGAAAAAAGTTCGTTATCAGTGAAATAATCTGCCAGTGGAACTAATACTTTTCCATCAATATTAAGAAAGTAGTGAGTCAAAACAGGAGTTAATATTTGCTACAGAAACCTTTGCTTCCAATTACAAAGGTCGGACTGTCTAGTTTATATAAAGTTAACTTTCTGACGTTTTAATTTTTTATCATTTTTTCCATCTGGAACGATTAGTTTGCTTTTTGTTTTTATACAAAAACTTTTTTTCAGCTACACAAACATAGAACCTGAAAAGGAAGGTCATAAATTTCACAAAATATGATTTAGTTATGATTTGATCAGTTAGGAAGTTTCTATCCACCCACTTCTTGCTGCTTTTTTTTTTTTTATATATATATATATAGCAGCTCAGATATCTAATCCCAGAGATTTTTGGTTTTGCTAATCGGGGGGAAAATGTTAGAATAAAACAAACTGATCCAGCAGTTTGTGAACCAGTTGGTGGATCTGTTTGGGAACCAAAAGTTTCTGCTGATTTTGATGAATCCAGTTTATTTACCGTCACTTTGTGACACTCAAATTGGTATTCTGCTTTTTATTCTTTCTTTTTTTAAAAGAATTTTGGTTTGTATTTTATTTTTTGCGATAAGAGGAAAGCATCATATTAAAAAGTGGTGAAGGAAAAACCTTCTTAAAGAAATCATTTTATTTTTAAATTTTTGTGTTCCTCAGCAGTAAAATAATGTTTTTTAACCATCCCGGCTTCATTATAAAGAAAGCTTTCCAGTTCCAGTATATAAAAATCGAAACCACTGAGGGCCATTGATTAGTTTGTAAAAATAAAGATGAATAATAGACATTTTCTTCACTTTTTTTGTTTTATTAAAAATGATTTTCCTCTGTAATTGTATGTTTCTTTGTGTTTTGTATGTCTTCTTTTATCAGCTTTGATACTTTTAACACGGCGTCCCTTTCTGCAGATTTGTTTGCTTGTTTTGTTGGTTTTTCACATATTTTGTCATTGATTTGTTTTGCTTTCGTTTTTCTTTCTTCTGCATTGATTTTCTCACAGACGGGACTTCGACTTTCTCAACATTTCTCCCTATTTTCCTCTTGTCTTTATAACTAATTCAGGTAGTCTGTGTTCTTTCTCTTTAATCCTCAGACGCTCTTATGGTTGGGGGTCTAACATCGCCTGCTTTTCTTTTGATCATGTGACTTCGGGCTCCGTCTTTAAACACAGGAACCTCACTTAAGGGCACCCTTGATCTCCTTAGTTTAGCTTTATTCTTATTTGATTCAGGGAAGAAAAAAATCTCTTCTTTTCTACCTCTGCCTTCTCTCTCATTAATTCACATGCAGGCGTTTGGTTTCTATCTCCGTTGTTACTTTGGAAGTCGTAGATATTCTCGGCGGACCGGTTTGCCTGTGAATAATCACGCAGGTTCATTGTGGAAGCGAGTTCATTGCCAAAGTCATTTCTTCAACAGGCTGCAGCTTTATACCGAGTCAATCAAGCTGAAATATCTCTGCAAAGGCTCCTATTTCATTAGGCATCGCTCCCTCCCCATGAATATAATTACTGCGTCGGCTCCACAACTTTAAACGAGCTGAATTGGGTCTGAACTCATGAGAAGAACTTTTTAAAGGCTTCATTTGAGAGACTGATTCGGTGAAAAGCCGCCGCTCTGCAGAGATTCAGTCAGGTTGCTGCAATTTGGTTCAAGAGGATTTTATGTTTCTGTCTCTGTGGGTCAGTTAGTTGGTAACTAGTTACATTTACTCAGTTACTTTTACTTGAGTAACTTTTTTGAAAAAAATTACTTTTAGGAGTATTTTTACTGCGCTGTACTTTGAGTAATTTTATTATGAAGTATTTCTACTCTGACTTGAGTAAAATTTCTGGATTTTCTACCCACTGAATGAAAAACAAACATGTTTTAACCTAAAACTCACCAGACTCAGACACAGACCTGCAGTTTCTGTTAAAATTTCATCAGTTTTTTTATCGAAAGAAACTGATTTGGAAAAATATATATTTTGCCTGATTTTGCTATTTTTTGTTAATTATTGTCCAAAATTTCCGCTTGACTTTATATTTTTGTCTGTCTGATGTAATTTTTAAATATTAAATGATTGATAATTTTATCAGTTATTCAGTACTTGAGTAAAGTTTTTACCAAAAACCTTTTTACTTGAATAAAAATATATTGAAGTAGTGCTACTCTTGCTTGAGTATAATTTTGGGGTATTTTGCCCATCTCTCAATATTCAGTCTGGAAAGTCAGGGAATTTGATCAGAGTATTTTCCAGGTTTGGATGAATATGGAAAGAGCAAATAAATGGAAATGCATCAAATTTTACCATTAAAATACAACATTTCTGTATTTTTTCCTTATTAAATTCTGCAAAATGCCTCCATAACTTCTTAGCATCCAGTTTCTTGTAGTTCCACCCTTGATTTAATCTAGTTTGTTACCCAAATTTATTTGGGTAACAAATAAATTACCCACTTCAATTAAATTAAACACGCATGTTTGGTTCTCCAGGTTTGGCAAATACCGAAAAGATGAGCGGCCAGCGGAGAAGATGGACCGGAAAGGATCGAGCAAGTGGAGGTCCGATGAGACTCAGGTTTCTGATGAGGAAACGATGAAGATGAGGATGGAGCAAGAGAGGTGAAGAAAACTTTTATTATTACTGTTAAATACTTGAAAATCCTTCAAACTTGCTTATTTGGTCTTGTTGGAGTTATAAATGTACCTGAACTAAATTGTATGTACCGTATTTTCCGGACTATAGAGTGCACCTCACTATAAGCCGCATCTACAAAGGTTTTTTTTAAATTGGAAACGTACATATATATGCCACACCGGGCTATAAGCCGCTGGTATCTCTGCTGCTCTCGGTTTCCCTCAAGAATGCAGCAAAGGGCTGCATCATTAATAAATCTGCTGGACCCAGCCCTGCATCTCCAACGCCGAACCATGGATTGGTTCACGCCGAGTTTATGTGCAGCTGCTCTATTTCCCTCCTGTACCTCCAGATCGATAGACCTAAACTTAAAGCTGCATCATATGAACCTCTTCATGTTGTTTCCATGATGAGAGGGTATGAGTTTGAAAACATTTCTCCCACATGCTGCTAGCATGTCTTTGTTCTAAATGAAAATCAGCGCTTTCTTCTTTGATTTCCAATTTTGACTTCCAATGATTCACGTCCTGCTAAAGAGCCCCCTGGTGGTTGAAGAAAAATCCACAGAAAAGCTGCACCGGGTTATGAGCTGCGTGGGAGAAAAGTAGCAACTTATAGTCCAAAAAATACGGTAAATGGACTTCTCCCTAGTTTTCATATGAAAGTATATTTATGGGTTTTTATATGACGGACAGGAAGAATACTTTCAGTTTCCTTCAAAGTGACATAAAAGGATCAAACTGCTGCTTTATCAAACAGGGATTGAGTTGAATTCCTACTCCAGTTGAATTAAAAAACCTCATGAAAAATTGTTTTGGACGAATGAGATGTTGAAACAGAAATATTTCCTCTCTGTCTGAAGTTAAATCAAACCAAACTTCTCTTGTTTTAAGTTGTTTAGAATTGTCAAAATTATTTCTATTTGCTAAATGCTAAAAAACTTAAGAACAATTTTGAGAGATTATTTTTCACATGCATTTGGTCAGCATGAGGGGTAATTATCAAACCTATTGGGTTCAAACTTCCTCCATCACATCTGTTCAAACTTTTAATAAGATGTAAATAATAATAAGTCTCACTATTCAGATCCGGGATGGTAAATCTGAAACCTCTCCTCTGAAAATGAAATGCCAGCCGGGCGACGTGCCAGTTTGTTTTTTTTTTGTTGTTTTCTGGGGGGAGGGCAGCAGTTTATAAATGCCAAGACCATTACGGCTCTGTCAGCTAATTAATTCCCATGCACTGCTTGAAGGGCAGGAGTCATTAAAGCCCATGTTTATACAACATTTCATGTTGTAAAAAGTCTGGTTTGTATTCTGTCTTTATGCCTGCAGTGCTGACAGTCGCATAATACAACAATGCAGTCTTTAGTTTTAATTCAACGCAAATGCCACAGCAGATGTTTTGGGTTGTTTAAAGTTCACAGCGGGCCTTTCATGTGGTAATCCACATTACGGTTTTGGTTTTATACTCTTTGAATTAAGAGTTAGATGATATTGGGGCGTGCTGTGGTGGCGCAGGGGGTTCGCACGCCCCACGCCTGGAGGCCCCAGTCCCCGACGCGGACGTCGCGGGTTCGACTCCCGGTCCCGGCGACCCCCGCCACATGTCTTCCCCCTCTCCTTCTCCCCTTCCTGTCAGCCTACTGTCACAAAAAATACGAGCCACTAGCACCGCAAAAACTCTTCGGAGAAAAAAATGGTAAAATAAAATAAAAAAAGAGTTAGGTGATAGACCTGGTGCTGTTTTATCTCATTACAGCTGCAGTTGCATCACATTGATTAGGTTTTCTTTAAAAGTAAAGCCTAATCTTGTCACATACTTGAACTGGTTTAATACGTGACCTTTGAACCAAATAGATGCTTTTTAAAGCCAAACATCCAACATTAAATGGTGACATTAAGTTAAATGGCTATAAAGTGGCTCTAACTGGTGGATTGTTCTGAATCAGAGCAAAAACACAAAATATCACCAAGTAGTTTCTAGTCCTAATATATTGAAATAAGATGAAACTAAATTACAAATAACTTTTCCACAAGAAAAAGCTTATTTTTAGTCAATAAGCACTTAATATTTGCAAACTCAACACGTTTTATTTCCATTGCAAAAACACAAAATCTTCACCACAAATTTATTCTTTCGTTTTTAGTACTAATATGTTAGTCAAGTTGAAATGAGACAAAACCAACTTACAATTAGTTTGTTTTGAGTCAATGCTTTCTTATTATTGATAAAAAGTACTAATTCCATCGATAGATTATTTCACTTATAATAAAACATTTTTCCCATGATATAAGTGAAATAATCTGCCAGTTGAACTAGTACCTTTTCCAACAATATTAAGAAATTATTAACTTAAATTAAGCTCTTATATCTTGCTGAAAAGTTGCTTGTAAGTTAGTTTTGTCTTGTTTCAAAACTACAAAGACCATTTATTTAGATAAATCTTAAAAAAATTTCATAAGAATCAGTTTCAACTTTAAGGCTTGCTTTTATTTTGAAGGAGTTCATTTTCTAAGTAATTTATTACAATAGAAACCTGACAAAAGCTCTACAAAGGATCACTAATTATACTGGTTTCCTAAAGTTGTACAAAACTGTGGATTATTTTAGACACTAACCTGAATCTAAGCATTTAAAAAGTATCTCTCCATTTCTGAAGGGGAAATGCTTTCCAAACCATATCTGTACAAAAATATGTGATTTATTTCACTTATTAAATAATTAACCACTTTTTTTGGAAAACTTAGTTTAAATTCATGAAGCGCTTGGAGGCCGTTTTACTTCCTGATGACATGAAAAATGCTTAAAGATCTGAAAAAACACCTCATGCCCCAACCAAAAGAAATCCAGAAACGGCCAAGATCAACATGTCTGATTAGCGACGTAGCAGTTAGCTTATTATCCACCTGTGAATTAAAATAAACTAATATTCCACATGGTTGTTTTAGGACCCCGTCCTGATGCAGGGGGTTGCAGTTTGTCCAACATGAAGTCATTTTCTTGCTGAACTTCCTCTGACCTCCACAGCTGCTCAGATTTCCATAAATTTCAGTTGCGAAATGTTTAAAAATCTCCTCGCAGATACTATGTCAATTACTCGCACTTTAATGCAGTCATGATGTTGATTTTCAACCAACTGTTTAAAAAAACAAACCCAAACGTGTGTTATCAGTACAGGAGAAGCTTTAGCGGCCATCTTATCCCTCCAGACCTTTTCCTTTCTTTCACTTCCTGCCTTTCACTCCGGCCTGACACTTTTGTCAGTGTTGCAGCTAAAAGGCCCATTTTGTAACTCTGTGAATACAATGGGACATAATGGGCCATTGTTCTGTCCTGATGTGGTAGAAAGGTCACTCGTCGAATCCATTTCTTCAGCCATAATGTCCCATCCTGTCATTTTTGCCCTCTTTCATTCACCGTCTCCTGCCTCTCTTGTAGCCCTGCCACCAACTCTTATTTTCTTGTTTTATTGTTATTTGTGCTTCAAATCGTCACTCACCGAGTTTGGCTTTTAAAAATAAAACGTTAGAAGCTCGGTTTTCCTTCCTGTCCCATTTCACTCATCGCTTAATGGTATTTGTGAAATTATTTTAGCTCTACCACCGTAAAATCTTTCAGGATCGACAAGCGGGTAAAGATTTTCAGTCTCCACAATTTAAAAAAGAGTTTTGTTTCATTTGCGGTATTGCAGGAGGGAAAAATGAGCAGAAGACGAAACAAATATTCAGAGATTATCGTAGTTGAAAGTAGGTGGGCAAATGTCTGCCTGTGAACTTATTTCTGACTTTTAAAGTGTAACCAAACCCAAATCTACTTGTTTTTTGCTGATAAATTGTCTAAATAGGCAATTTAAGGTTTTATCTTTATATTTGTGTGAAAATGTTGACATTTTTCAATGTAAATTTGTTTAGTTCTGCAGTATCTTGCCGAAAACTGTCTGCTTGAAGCCGATCTGAGGTTTTCTAAATATAGAATCTGCCTGATGTATCACCTTGAATTATGCTGATCAAATCAAACACATTTTTCTTAGGAGGTCAGGGCGTACAAACTCTTCCTGTGAATAACAAGGTTTTAGTGACTGGCAGAGTAACAAACATGTAGGCTACATTAGCTAGCAGCTAAACGCTACATTTGCCAGGCTAATTTTGCTAATCGGCAATAAGTACTACAGTAAATAGTTTTAATCCACTTGTGTTGTTTATAAGTTGGATTGGAACGAGGCTATAGCTAGGTCTACGCTTGTTGCTTGCTTGTTGTTGCTATAGCAACTCCACAACAACCGCCTTCCTGTTAGTTACAAAGTTCCTTTGTGTTCCACATATTTTGGTTTTGCTTTTTGGGCAATTTAATTTGCAGAAACAATTGTCTGATCAATTTTAGCCTTTCTTCGCGGAGGGAAAATATGTATTTCTGGATTTTATTAGCTTTTCCTGATCTAAACTGACTTTAACTGAGTTATGAAAGAGGCTTTTGACAGGTTCTTTCACTCGGGTTGCTTGACGAGAAGCCGATCGCGTCGACAGATCGTGGAAAAAGCCCGGTTCTGGTGAGATTCCTGTCTGGCCTTATCTTATCTGGCCTTGTGTGTATGCCCAGTCGCTGCTGCTGCCCCTGGAGGAAAACACGGCTCTCCCTTTGGGTTTAAACATAGATCCCTCTGGGCTGCCGGATAATCGCTGACTCAACGCATAGCGAGAACAAATCTGACATGCCGTTCCAGAACATCCCCTGAGGGGTTCAGGAAAATTTCAGCTTAAAAGCATATTCCTGTGCTCTATCTTTATGTTTCTATGCAAGTTTTGACATTTTTCATATAAATTTGATTAGTTCTGCAGCATTTTGCTGAAAACCGTCTTAATTTTAGGTTTTCCTGCTGTAGAATTCATCAGATTTTTTTAGTTGTGTTGATCAAACGATAAAAAATGTCTTATAAAGTCATTCATTTTGTTTCTGTTTGAGAAATCTCTTCTAAGGCATGATTTCTCTCCATTGCCTTTAGATTTTAACTGATTCCTTTACATGTGACCGACAAAGCTTTTCTAACTCTGACTGTTCTTTATCATTTTATTTTAGGTGTTTAGATGCAGCTATCAGCGTGGGGCGCAGCGCTGCTCAACCCCTGTTGCTCTCAGCCCAGTCACAGATCTAGATCTGCATGCTATGTGTCATAAAAGTGTTGAAAAACAACATTTCTGCAACTCACACTGGGAAACTTTCCAACTGTCTCTTCAAAGTTTCTTTTGAGCAATCTGGTTTTAAGCCACTATCCATTATTATTTTCAAACGCAGTCTTTTGGTAAGCTAACTTTACCTGTCGCACTTCGTCATGCAGTACCTGGTATGTAAACACGGACCACGGTTTGGGAAACGCTGCTCCAGGGGGTTCAGAAACGGCCTTAAATGTCAGCTTAAAATTATTTTCCTGCATTTTAAACGTCTCATTTCTTCTGTGAGTCGTTTCCAATGCGACCCTGCTGGGTTTCCCATGCGGGTGATGTCCCATTCTGTTTCCCAGCATCGTTAGAAAACGACCTATAAAGAAAGCAAAGCAGTTTGATAATTGCTAGCTGTAAAGCTCTGATAATTGTCAAGGCTCTAATTGCAGGCCTGTGCAATCGTTAGTCCCCCTCTGCCACTAAAAAATGTTGGAAATTATTCACAAACGTGATGTCTGGACTAGAAATGGTGATTTTTTTTATTTTTTATATTAGCAAGACACAAAGATGTCAGAGGTGTTTGTGTGGTTCAGTGCATTAGCCGCCTGGACTGTTGGTTAAGTCTTGTGGAGATTATAACCCGTAGTTTATTATTCACAGGGGGCAAAGTAAACAACAGACTCCATGTCTTCTCTCTGCATGAATGAAAACTGAAAAAGAAAAGCAGAATTAACGCAGCGGCTGCGTCTTAATGTGATGCTGCTGCTCCACTTTGCATCAAACTGGGTTTTCATTCAGCACTTTCAAATGTAATACAGAAAATGTAAAATGTTTAAATGTTTTATCGTCTTTGCTTGTTGTTTTCTTATTGTTTTGTTTTTCCTCGTGAGTTTTTATTTTAAACCTTAGCCAAGACGTTTGACCTTTGATAGAAAATAGAGTAATTACTTGATAAACTGCGTCAATGCTCATGTTTTTTAACAGCTGTTTTATATCTTGTAAGGATTATGGTTAAATAATGCTATTTACATTAATTTTTAATCCTTAAGTCTTTTGGTTTTGGCTCTGTAACTATTTGCATTTTAATACGGTTTCTTTTTATTTGAAGCTTTATGGTTAATTTAATTATATTTTTTATGTCATTCACTTAATAAATATGTCATGTAGCAACTATTAAATCATGAATGAAAAGGAGCAAAAGGAAGTTTAAACCTATATCTACTCCCTATTCACGTAAAATTCAACTTATTAGACTTATTTTAAATATACACAAAGAAAATCTGATTATTCATTTTCAAATTTCTTTTAAATGCAGAAAGAGATTTATACTGCTTTTATTCCACAATATGCCTTTATACGTAATGCATTTATTTATTTTTTTGTTATTTTCCAGTAAACCTCTCAGCCTATGTTAGTAATATTTGTTGATTTTGAACCAGAATCCGTGTCTGCAGATAAAAACCTGCCTCCAGTCTCAGGTTGGAGACTCAGAGGATCCTTGCTGCTAGCTAGCGTAGCAGCAGACAGCTCTCTGGATTCTTCATTATGTCTCAGGAAGTCGTTCCACAGAAACTGCGGTCGGCCACAATCTGAGCTCAGTGTCACAACTTCCCGTTTCTTTCCCATTATTTCTGTGGTAGCATCAGTTGGGAGTAACGAACCTGTTTCTGGCAGTGGGAAAGAAGTCAGTTCGTCTAAAAATAAGTACCTGCACCATCAGTGAGGTGACAGTGTGGATATTATCTCATGTATTGTGTCAGTTGGTTTCATTAACTCAGTTTAATCAAAGAAGACGACCTCTGCACTCAGTTCATATAGTCACATTAAATATTAAAATGAGCTGTGTGTGTTTCTAATTAAATCTTTGTAAGCCTTTTCTTGCTTTTTATGTGAAAACCTAATGTATTTTTGATTTATTGTTCAGATATAAAAACATTTTTCTCAGCAAAACGACAAAACATGACAAAATCTGGCAAGATTTTAGGAATTCATGAATGTCGTCAGCATAAGTCTAATAAAAGTGAACATGCAAAATAAAAAAAACATAAATATATGCACAAATTTTAAGTAAAATTGTTGTAGGGCCTTCAGTGTATGATTTGTAAATAGCAATAATAAAGAAAAAATAACTGCAGTTATTTTTTAAAATAATTCAGTCAGAAATTCCTTTAACTTGTTTTAGATTTTAAAATAGTCAGTTTATATTGTTAGATATTTAAATAACTTTTTATGTATTTTTCCCAGATAAACAGATTAATTTTGCTTAATTGAAAGTGAAATGTGCCACCGTTATTTAAATGTGTAAAAAATCTTAAATATTATTACCATTTAAAAACAATCCGCTTGGAAACTTTAAACATGCAAGCAGCAAGAGTCAGCAATGGTGGAGTCACTTCTGCTAACCCACCAACGCCACAGCTAATCTTTAGCTTAGCATTTAGCTAACTTTGCACATGTTTAGCGCACGTAGCTTCCCGTTAATTTTCCCGGAATAAATTCCATTGCACTAATTTACTTGACTGTCAATTTTGTCAAAGTATCAGTTTTGCTAAAAGTTAACAACTTTATTAAACTTTTGGTTAAATCTTCAAGTAGTTAGACGTTTATGAACATGCTCTTATTTTGAAGTGAAGTTTTCTTTTGTTTGTCAAGAAACTTTATTGAGGAAATGGCAACTACAGAAAGCGAACAAACTAGTTATACAGAAGGATACAGCACTTACATGAACAAACAACTACATGAATTGTTTAAAGAGCCTGGCCTTAGCGCATTAGCATTAGCTTCTACTAAATACCATGTTAATGTAGCGCTTTAGTGCTAGCAGAACTTATGTTTATTGTTAGTGCTTTTGGGTTAGCACAGCTATGTTTTTAAAGGTGGGAGAGTTGTTTCAATAATAAATATTTAAAATTAAATTTTTCGACTGTCAGGATTCAAGCCAAGACGAGGGAGCTGAGGGAACGCCAAGCGCGGGAACGGGACTACGCAGAGATCTTGGACGTCAGCCGCCCGTTGGACAGATCCTCTGAGGATGATCACACCTACTCCGGTGTGAACCCTCTGAACATGGACAGCAGCCACAGCCGGGCCCACAGCCCCCGTGACGAATATTCCCACGTTCAGCACCAGCACTCTGACTCTCTCTACTCGCCGGTCAGCCGGGCCCGAAACGACCGGCCTCCATCCACAGACAGGTAGGCTTCCTGCAGCTCCATGGCTACGCTAACAAACTGATGTTTCCTTCATTACTAAAGGGGATCTATTATGCAAAAATTCACATTTTGCACATTTTTGTTCTTCCATTTGGGTCTTTACTGATTCTAAAAACAGCTTAAGCATTCACAAAAAAAACCCAAAGAAACACCAAAAGTTTGTTTTTTGGTTTCTGGAAAATTTGCCGTTTCAAAACCTTCCCGAATGTAACGTCAAAAATTAACAACCCCACCAAAGCCCAGCTGGTTACCTAGCAACCCAAATTGAGCTTCAGCACATTTAGTCAGCTGGTTTTACCACTGTATGCGCTTTACAATGGCTGCTGGAAAAGACAAGTGTTTTCTTGTCGGCTTACCATCCAGAAAACCCTTCCTGCATTCTGATTGGTTTCGCACGAGGCTCTATTGATTCTGTTCAAAAATGTACGATTGTGTAATTCCACATCTGTGCGATTGTAAACGTAGAGTCGGGGGGCATGGCCAGCAGCCATCTGGATTTAAAATCTCTTTATCTAAGAATGATTTTAGCCAAAAAATGTAATGAACTTGTTTTGTATAGACCATAAACCTATCCTAACCTGTTAAATAAAGCATAAAAGGTCACCCGTTAATATTTTAGGACTTTTTATACAAAATCTGTGACATATATATAAATGTCGCAGATTTTGTGTGACATATATATATATATATATATATATATATATATATATATATATATATAAAAAACCAATCGTTCTCCATTTTATGACTGGTTCTGCCTCAGCCGTCATACTCCCAGTGTTTATCTAACCCGGTCTTTCGGGGACTCGTTTAGGGTCACATTCATCCAAAAGCAGCAAACCGCAGGTTGGTTCTCACACCTGGAGAAGAAAATAATCACAGCAACAGAAGGCAGGCAGTAAATGTCAGCTGTGAGTCGCCACGCGCCGCTCTCTGGGGGATGGGGGGTTTGCTCAGAGGAGAAGCGGCGGGTGAAAGGAGACCTTTGAAAACCCGTCTCTCTTTCTGTCTCCCTTGACCTTTCTACCTCTTTTCTTTCCATCATCTGTTCTCTTGTTGATGTCACCTTAATGTAACCTTTTCACTTTGCAGCATTTTCCAGGCTTTGTGGTGAAAATGTGACCTGAGCTTTTGACAGCTGATTGACAGCTGTCCATTATTCCAGAAAACTCATATTTTGCATTCATATTTAGCCTCACTCTGGGAGATATGCATACAAAACCTCTGACGTTCTTTTGTCTGCACTGCATGTCTGTTCTGCCAGTGAAGGTTTTATATCAGCGAATACTGATAACTATTGATTGATTGCTTTGCCCCTGCGCCGCCACCACAGCACCCCCGTTTACATTTTGTGAAGAACGAACTTTCCCTCAGTGTCCTTTTCATGTCGTTTCCTTTTGTGGGTCTTGGTGCAGCGCCCCCACAGGTGAGGAGGGAAACAGCTTTTTCAAAGGGTTTGGTTTGTTTGACGCAGTGTGGTGTGAAATCGAACCACATCAGCTGAAAATCTAAGAAATGTTGCAACTTTGGTCTATCAGGTGTGAAAACACATCATGACTCCAACATCACACGACTCTTTTTCTGCCATTTCTCTCATTTACTACCAAAAAACCTTTTTCCCCTCAGTGTGATTAAAAACCTTTTGCTAGTTCAGGCGTCAGAGTGTCTTAAAGTTTACAAATGGATGAATGAACAAGCTGTAAAATTTTTATTTTTAAACCCACTGATCAGGCAACATCCATTCCAACTAGTTAAATTTAACTACTTGTTTATTTATTTCCTGATTTTCGGGATGCACAATAAAGCCAGTATTAATTGATCATTTGATTCAGTTAAATAAATCGCTGTCACTGTCACAAGACCGAACAAATACAACATCCAGAAGCAAAATGGAAATTAATTTTTTTTTATCACAATAAATCTTTCATAGTTTTTTTTTTATCATGTCTACTTCTGATTTATGAATTGTATATTTTATTTACCTGTAATTATGATATTATCTGTGAAAAGTATGTAAAAATGGATGTTTAATGTTTGATAAAAATGGATTATAGCAACAAAATTACATATTTTAAACATGTTTATCTTTATTTTGCAAAACAAAAATCTTTTCCCACGTTTTCTACCTTTATTCACATCCTAACTGTTAACATTTCAGTAAAGTTCAGTGAGATTACTGCACTTTAAAGTTGTAGCCCTAAAATGTAAAAATAATGTCTGCATAAATTCTTTAGGTAATTAGATTTCTTCGTGTTGCCCTTCAGGCTTTCGCCCCTCTAAGCCCTTCAGAGACATTACTATTTTATATGATTTGGTTATAACAGGGAGAAATTACATTTTCAGATATTATGTTTCTTTTCTGTCGCGTTTCGGCTCGGCTCTTGCTTTAGTTTGCCTCTGGTGGTCTTTTTAGAGCGTGAAGCATGTTCACATCTTCCCAGTTTGAATAATTAATTTGTCCATAAGCCTTCATGTGACTCTGGACAAAGTATTCAGTGTGTTTCCTTCAAGCTAGGGGAGGCGGTTTTGGTGCCGCAGATCGAACCTTTTTAGACTTATTTGGTTTTGTTCCCAGATGCCACTAAAACATAAAACAAATAGACTTTCTGGGAAAGTCAGGAAGCGTGTTTCCTGTTTCTCGTCTGAGTAGGAAATGAATTAGACCCCTGCTGTGGTAGGCAGAGGCGGCCAGCGTGTCTCAGAAAGTGTTTTTGTTTGTTTTGGGATTTAAATGGCAGTGTGAACTGATATCAAACTAAAAGCAACTCTATAGAAACAGATTGAAGAGGAAATGTTATTTTACACCAATGAGTTCCCAGATGAAAATGTCAGGCTAGCTACAATTAGCTGGAATATAAACAGTTTCACGTTTCTTTTGGGGTCAGGGTTCGTCGCTGATGCCCTGAATCAAGCATGAGGTGGCTTTCAAACTGTCCCAGTGGTTTATTATTACACTGTGTGCTGCTGCCGTGTTGTGACTATCACAAGATTATGACTCAGACTCAAACTAATAGGGGTCAAAGATATTATAAAGCGATGTTGTCTCGCTATAATACTGAAGAGAATGTATTTAGCCGAAGGGCGAGAGTTTCAGCAGGATTACACGCCGCCTTTTAAACCTCTTAAACTGCAAACAAAAAGTCCAGTCATAATAAAAATGGCAAAAGACCAACTGGGACAATTGTGTAAGGACCTGGTGTTATATTTTAAATTCAGTTACATGTCATTAATCCCTAAGAAATTCAGGTAATTATAGTTTAAAACTTTTGATTTTACTCAAACATTCATCATCCAAACAGAAACAAAACTGAAGTTATCATCTATGGACATAAAGAGGAACATTCTAGAGTCGATGCACAGCTTCAGTTGTCACAACTAAAAACCAACAATCAGGATGGACTCTGGATGTAGGGATGAACTCTGACCTGAACCTTCAGAGTCACACAAAGACAGTTACAAAGTCAGCCTTCTGTCACCTGAAGAACATTTCCAGGATTAGAGGACAAATGTCTCAGCGAGATCTAGAGAAACTCATCCATGTGTTTATCTTTAGTTGCATTGATTACTGCAACAGAGTCTTCACAGGTCTGACTTAAAAATCAATCAGATCCAGATGCTGCTGCTGGCGTTCTGACTAAAACCAGGAAGACAGAGCACATCACGCAGTTCTAAAGTCCCTCCACTGGCTCCCTGTAGCTCAGAGAATACACTTTAAAATACTGTTGTTAGTTTATAAATAACTGAACGGATCAGCACCACAATACATTAAAGATCGACTGTTGTCATAGCAACCTTCCAGACCTCTCAGGTGTTCTGGTTCTGCTCTGCATCCATTAAGAATTTAACGATGGCACTTGACTAAACGTAATGTTTCGATTGTTTATTCTGTGTTTACTTTGTGTTTATGATATAAAGCACTTTGAAATGCCTTGTTTCAGAAATGTGCTAAATAAAATTTGATTGATGTATTTCCAATATTATACAAAATAAGCTCAAGTGGTGAATGAAAAATCTGCAGAATATTAAATTTTGTTATTTGCTTAATCATCAAAATAATCAATTACTTAAATAATCTGTAGCTGCTACTGCAGTGTAAGTATAAATTTAAATTTTAAATTTGATTCTTTGGCCTTGGCAGGATGCAAAACTTGACATCTTCTCTGCACATCTTAGTGAAAGCATAAATGCCTGTTGCATTTATTAAATGTATTTGTTGATAATCTAAGGCTCAGTTTAAAATGCTCAAATGTTTGGCACCAATCTGCATTTAATTATTTGAATTATTTTATTGGTTTGTGACACAGGGGCAGGAATTTTTTATTAAAGTGGGATTATTGTCAACATTTGAAATGAATACAGGTGAAAAAGTCCCATGTAATAAGCAGTCATCTTAATCTTCCTGCAGCATGTTATCCCAACTTGTGCCGGTCAAGAGGAAATTTGTGTTTAACCTTTACTCCGACCCTAATGAGAAACCCAGAACCGCTCATATTCTCCCGGTTCCTGCCGGAGCCGTGACACATACAACTGCCTGTTCTGCAGAGCTGCAAAAATACACACTGCAATTCATTTTTAATCACCTGTTCCTCCTTCAAACGCCACGCCGTCACAAATTTCAATTTAACAGCAGCCGCCTGAAAAACAACAACAGCCAGAGGAGGCTGGGAAGGAAACCAGTATGAGCCGCTGGGAGTCGTTTTCCATTTTCTTTGCTTTTATGGGCCGTAAAGTCCGGTGGGCTCGAAAAAGACATGATGCTACGGAGCAATATTTAGGATAGCATGTTTCTTTCCCTGGATGTCTTTAATTTATGCAAAGCAGGTTGAAATGGTTTGGAAAGTTCTTGATTCCTCCATAAAGTCATTTAAACTGCTTGATTGTCAAACTTGGTTTTGTCATAAAGTCCAATCTAATGTTTTACTAAAAACCTAAATTTGTAAAGCATTATTTACAGTTCAAACCAGATATTTAAAGATAATAAAAGAACGCATGCACATTTTTTTCCTCAATGTCTGAAGTTAAATCAGACCAAACTTTTCTTTTTTAGGTCAGTTAGAATCAGAAAAATTATTTCCGTTTGCTAAATGCAGGAAACACTTTTTAAAGATATTTTTCGTACCTTATATGTATATATATATATATATACTGATGAAGAGAGACATTTCAAAACATTTTAAATGTCCGAAATAAACAAAACCACAGAAACAACAAAAAGTAGTAATGAAGTTTCTGTAAACAAAATTGTCCTGAAATAAAGAGTTGAGACCAAAACACGAGACTGAAGACTTTTCTCATCCAGTTTTTGGTTAAAAAAAATAAAAATAAAACTGTAAAAAATGTAAAGAAAAATTATTGATCTCATTTTAACTTATCATGTGATTGATTGATTTATATTTATGCCACAGACCTAGTGATGCATCTCATATAAGCGTGAATTGAAACTGTCTTCTTTAGTTCCACACTAGAGATAAAAATTTACCTTGAAAGTGCTTGAATTTTACTGTGAGAAAAACCCTGAAAGTAACATCATGTTACCTTGTGATTTTAAGTGTAGGTGGAAAGGTATAATATGACACAAACACTTCTTTTATTGTTCTGTTTCAGTTTTGGCTCCCATTCAGGTTACATAATCGTACCTTTGAGACTCAATAAATCAATAAATCCAAGAGAAATATTGCAGATTTCCATCATTTCCCCCATGAAGCTCAAAAAGTGTTTTCCCAGCTCATTACTCCTGCGTTTCGCCCTTGTCTGGTGCAGTTAATTAGTTACTTCAGTAAAATCTCTGCAGCCAGGATGTTTGCTGCATCACCCTCCATCCCTGCATGAATAGCCGAGCGAATTAGGCGCTATTGTTTTATTCCCCCCTCTCGTCTAAGCGGCAGCGGTGAATGCTGGGAAATCCCCCGGGGAATCGGTGTGATTTGATTCCTGGCGTTTTTTTGTGTTTTTTTTTTTTTTTTTTTCCTGAGGAGGCAGCGCTTCTTATTGAATCGGCTCCATTACATTTCATCTCTGCCGGGGGAATAGGAGGCCTCGGAGTGGGCCGTGTTGTATCACAAACACACCAGAAAACGGCGGTGCAGCAAACAAACAGACACCGTCGCTTTGCTCCTGTTCGTACGCTGATAAGACAGGAGAGCGTGTGCATATGTGAGCTTAATTCATCTTTACTTCATGTATTTTAGATGCGTTTGTGGCAGCAACATCCTTCCCTGTTTAGATGCATGTGTATCTGTCTGATTTTTTCGCGGTGCCACATATGTTTGCTGTAAACGCGGAGGAGCGACGGTGACGAACGAAAAGGTGAGTGGGTGTCATACACAGAGAACGGTGACAGGTATGCAGTAGCCTGCAGTGATTGTGCAGCTTCTGGCTTCAATAAGACGCCGAGGTGGTGACGGCGAAATCAAACGAGACCTAAATTAACCAGCGAGGTGGTGCGTACAAACGCCAGCCTCCCACACCAGGAATCACTGCAGGTTCCTTTATGTAGAAATGTAGTTCAGAGAAGAAGTATTTCAGTGCGTTTTCACACCTGGTAGTATGACATTTCAGCAACAATGCAGTTCAAAGTGCTTTACATTACGGAAATACAAAAACATTAAAAAAAAACATAGTCAACAATTGTGAAAATCAGTAACAGATGGTAAATTTTAAGTTCCATTGTTAAAATCCATTAATACACAAAAGAAATGGCTGAAGAATTGAATAGTGTGATATTAGAGTCCTGAGGTTCTGATGGTCTAGTAGACTTTGTTTGATTGGGGACCAAGATTGCAACATTTATTATATTTTCAGCTGCTGTGGTTCTTTTTCACTCTGCACTGCCAAACAAACTAAACTCTTTGAAAAACATGTTCCCCTCCTTGCCTGTGGTGGCGCTATACCAAGAACAACTACATTAAACGACTCAAAAACCTGAGTGCAACTTCCTTCTTCACAAAATGAAAACAAAAATGGAGTAGCATCAGAATTTAGCGTTTGTATGATTTCTCTTTTGTCGTTGATAAAAGACCAGGAGCCATTTTTCCCACTAGTTTGAGTTTCATGTTTGTTTTGGTTATATTTACCCAGAATGCCCTGCGTTGTATTCCACTTCCTGCTTTTTGGAGAGGTCTCTGATCCATTTGGTGTTAACACATGCATTCGAACCGCACCAGAATTCACTTCAACCAAACTGAGACCAGGGTTTGTAGGCGAGCTAGAGGATGCTTTCTTTTGTCCCCATCAGGGTTTGATTAAACATTCATACCTCCCCAAATGAACTGGGCTTTCCAGGTTAACGGACCAGCCATCCATCCAGCCATCCATCCATCTGTCCATCCATCCATCCATCCAGCCAGCCATCCATCTATCTGTCCATCCATCTATCCATCCATCATCCAGTCATCCATCCATCTGTCCATCCATCCATCCAGCCAGCCAGCCATCCATCCATCCATCCATCCATCTGTCCATCCATCTATCCATCCATCATCCAGTCATCCATCCATCCAGCCAGCCAGCCATCCATCCATCCATCCATCTGTCCATCCATCTATCCATCCATCATCCAGTCATCCATCCATCCATCCAGCCAGCCATCCATCCATCTGTCCATCCATCCATCCATCCACCCATCCATCCATCCATCCGTCCATCCTATTCTTCTTATCCAGAGTCGGGTTGTGCTAATGAACTGTTTTCAATTAAAGCGAACTAAACAGGACTGGAGGGAATAAACCCTTAGATATAAAAGACAGAACTTTGTCCCAGTCCTTTACTTACTTAAAGGCCTCAAGAACAAATGGTCACCAAACACTTCAAATGTTTTTATTATTATTATTATTATTATTATTATTATTATTGTGTATTTATATATGAGCTCACATTCTAGCTGAAGATGTTGCTCTCACTACTTCTGTCTTTGGTGGCTGTTGTGTTTTCCACCAAAGCAGAATTCAGAGCTATTAACATCACATCAATGCTCTTTGGCAGCTTTTTCTAGAAAAGGCTCTTATTTCGTTCTTGCATAGTTTGACTTCAGACTTGGAAATTATTGGTATTAATTAATCCTATTATGCAAAATTAACTTTTTAAATGTTTCCATTCTTCCATTTAGGGCTCAACTGCTTCTAAAAAAAACCCCACCTAGATATTTTTTGCCAATAAGTTTTAGCTTTTAGTGTCTGGAAAATGAGCTGTTTCTAAAACCTCCTGATTAAGTCGCATTCCAAAGGCATTCCGCCTTTACCTAGCAACACCAGCCAGCCAGCCCGTCACCTAGCAACGCCAGCCAGCCCAGCCCAGCCCGTCACCTAGCAACCCAGGTGGAACTCCAGGACCTTTGGCCTGCTGTTCTTATCATTATGTGCTGTAAAATGGCTGCTGTATGTTACATGGTTGTGTAAGTACGCATTTGCTCACAGCCATTTTCACATGCGAGTGTGAACGTTGAGCTCGGGGGCGTGGCCAGCTGCAGGTTATCTGGATTTAAAGCGACAGGACCCACTCAAACATCTCATCCTGAAAGGAGCTCAACATAGGCAGAAAAGAGCGGACTAAAATCTCATTATTTAAGAATAAATGCCCATCCTAACTATCCTAACTTGTTCAAGGCAGTACATTAGGTCACCTTTAATCAGTGTGTTTTGCTCCTACATCCACTGTCTTTGCCTATTAACATAGAAATAATTCATCTAGGCAGCCAACACAGAAATCTTTAAAAAACAAAACAAAAAAAGAAACATTTGCCTCGGCTCCTAAAGAGCTTAGCTTGCTGCAGCTAATTAAGCAATAAGGGAATGCATTCAATGTTGCATAAGAGCACAAACAATCACTCAGGTTCTTTTGAGGCTCCTGTTAGAAGCCCAAAAAAACAAAAAAAACAAACACTCATTACATTCACAGTCACATGCAAATCAGTGCATTGCCCTGTAAACACCGTATGACTGCAGCTTTAGAAACAACCTTTCACTCTCATTATCCCCCACAATCCATTTAGCATCAGACGCCTCCTGATGTTTTTCCCTCTCCAGTTTCTGTGATCCCACACATCTGACCTGAACGTGTCGCCTAATCTGTTTATTACATCTGTTTGGACAGCAGTTTGTCTTCATAACACATTTACATAGAACCACCACGTATTTCCTACATAACATTCTCCACTTGGTTCTTTAATCTCATCTTTCTAACCCTGCATGAAACCCAGCATGAGCAGGAAATTTGTGGAGAAACGGCGTCTTTTCCTGCCAGACTGACCTGGAGCTGTGAGAACTTGCAGCTGTGACTTTTCGCCACCGTTACAACAAGCTCAGTCACATCTCTCCGTCCCTCAGCTGCTGCACTGTCTGGCGCGTAACGTGCCAATGGTCTCGCCATCAAAATGTTGGCTTTCACTGCGGTGAGGAATATGGATGTGTGTTCTCACCACTTTACTGAGCAGAACAGGATGTCTTACTGCGGCTCGGGAAGATCTCTGCGCGGCAGGTCATCAAATCGTCCCGCTAATATCGGGACCGGAGTCTGCAGACGAGAACGGGAACAGAATTTTGAACTGGTGCCATCAAACTCAGACTTTTAATTAAAAACATTTGCATAGAACAAAAATAATTGACTACAGCAGGACAGTTTTTAATAAACTGAAGGAAACTAAAGGGGTGTATAACTGAACCGTTTCCAACTATGCATAATAGCATAATGCTATGTATTCAGAAAGTGCACCATCTTTCCAATTTGACGTTTTAGTTTTGAATATTAAAACAATTGTACAAATTTAAAATATGTAAAATAATAAAAAAGCATCATTCGTTGGCATATAGAACCACCAAAAACTTTATCTTCTTCAGCTTTTATTTCTTCTTTTACGTTGTTTTAAATCAGTTTTACTATGTTTTTCTTCATAAACTATGTTCAATTTTAGGACTAATAGCCTCAAAATTTATTGTATAATAGTTTACTAACTAAAAAGGTAATAGTGATAATCGTAAACATTAGTTATGCTACACCAACACAATATTTAGCAGAAGGTGATACTAAAGGACTAACTTCAATTCAAATTATATCTGTACTTGAAAGACTACAGCAAATTTAATTTTGACTTAATTTAAATGTTCTATAATGCTCTTTGATATTGTTTGTTTATGTTGTTTATTTTGTTCCTTAATGTTTCTTGTTTAAATTAATGATTCGGGAGAAAAAAATATATAGAAACCAGGAGAGGAAACAGAAGTACTGCATAAAGAGTCTTCTGCCACTTCAAAATAAGAGCATGAATGTAAACATCTAACTACTTGAAGAATTATTAACAATCCAAAACCAAAATATTGACACAGATGTTGAACTTTATTCAGCTAAAAGTAAATTAGCGCTTTAGCTAAATTGATTTAGGGGAACCTCAGTGCGCTAAATGGTTTCAAAGTTACCAAAAGCGCTAAAAAAAAATTTGCATAGTTCTATTTACTTCTTGGCGTTGTGTTGATACGTCACATCTGTTGTTTGATCAGACGGACGTCCTTTTAAAATCATTTAAAATGGTTCGTCAGATCAGTGTGTACGACTCCAGAGCAGGAGATTGTTTTATTTCAATCATTCTGTCAGCCACCATATGCTGCTATAGAGGGGAATGGGCTTTATTGTAAATCATAAAGACAGGCGCGTTCGTTTACATGTGTAATCCCTGGATCAGGGCCAAAAGCTACAGACAGCAGGGATATGGGAGGCGGTTCGGTTCTTATGGGCCGTTTGGATCACTTTTGGGTTGGAACAAAGTAAGCTGTTGAGAGCTTTACTGCTACGTATCCGTAGTGGAAAACCAGGAACATCTGGCTATTCTTTTAGTAACTGTGTCTGCTGAGTGAAAGAAAATATTTGTTTTAATTCCAAATCACAAGAGACTTTATGTAAATCAGGCGTGTCCAATGTGTGGCCCCCCAACTACAATTAAAAAATTAATCAAGTTTGGTTTGCTAGCATAGGTGGTTGATACTGAAACAAGGCAAAATTGGGGCAAAATTATTACAAACAAGTTAAAATCTTTTTATATTGGAAAATAGTTGATGCAACAGAATATTTTTTATTGTCATGCTTTTTGCATTCTCTTTGGTTTTATTGTAAAAGTTGACTTTTGTGCACCAAAGACAAGCCTGTTTATTTACATGTCTAAATTTAAATTAATATGAAATGGGTAAATAATAAAAATGTACCCAAATCCTATTTTTACAAATTTATTTAATAGACCAAAACAAATTGGAAATTGGATGCCTTTCTTTTAACAAGGCAAATGTGCAAAAACCATATTTTTGGGGTATATTATGATTTACAAACCCATTCTTTCAAAAAGATTTTAGCTATTTTATTTGTTTTAACTATTGTATGCTTAGTTTATTGTAGCGCAGAGTAAAAATGATCATTTCTTTATGATTTTACATAGTTTTTTTGGTCCCCAAGTTGTTCTCACTTGACTGTTTTGGCCCATGTGACAAAACGTTTGTATATCACTGATGTAAATTATTGGAAAGAAACGGGTTTGAAAGCAGTTTGTTCCCTGTTTCATCTGGATTTATTTAAAAAAAGAAAAAAAAACTGCAAGATATTATTTTTGGTCCCTTTTATGAATTTATGTTTGAATAAAAAAGGATACAGATTTGACACTTGGTCATCCAGTCACATTTTATAAGCAATTTAATGCATTTTCTGGAAAAGATGAGATTAAAGAGCCTTAATATGTTGGAATTACAGGATGAGATTAAACCTGATAAATCTTAACAGTGGTAATAAAAGTGTCCATAGATTTAAAGTCATGTAATTGTATTTTACTGCTATTTCTTTTTTTATAACAGTTGATGACACATTAGCAACGTCTCAAATTGAGTTATAAAGGGATGACAGAACGTCTCTGTATTGTTGACTAACACAGTAAGAAGGATTATGTCTCATCTTCCAGTAATGACTATTGATGCTGGAGGGGTGCAAACATTTTAATAGCAGGCGGCTTGCTGTGATCACACCAAAAATTACCCCCCTCTGAGTCCTAATCAGGAGCCAAATTAAGAGTTGGGTATAAAGCTGCTTGAGTGTGTGCAGTAATCCAAGATTAATATTGTTTGACGAATCTGTGGGGTGAAGTTCAGAATTTTTTTTATTTATTTTTGCGCATTTTTTGTTTTATTTCCAGTTTTGTACCTTTGAATGTTTCTGCCGTCCAAGGCTGTGATCCTCTCAGAGGACAGGATCCAGCCGAGCTTCTTCTATCACCGACCTGAGGAGGAGTAGTGCTTTTCTCTGGGGGAACCTTTGAGCAGAGCTGCTGCTGTGATTTGAAAAGGGTCAGAGGAGGTTCCTCTCTCTGCTCACCAGTTTGCATCTTGGACATTTTCCTGAAGGTGTTTGGGGAGAGATGGAAAACAGCCATCCATCCATCCAACTAGAAACGACGGGAGACATCCATATGCTGGATATGGATGGATGGATGGATGGATGGATGGATGTTTGGATGGATGGATGGATGGATGGATGGATGGATGGATGGATGGATGGATGGATGGATGGACAGTTGTTCAATGGTTAGAATATTCTTTTTTGATAGATGGTTGTTTGAATAGCTGGTTAGTTGTTTGAATGGTTGGATGGTTGTTCAAATAGTTGGAAGGTTGGATGATTGGTTGGACGGTTGTTCAAATCATTGGAAGGTTGGATGATTGTTTGGACGGTTGTTCAAATCGTTGGCAGGTTGGATGATTGGTTGGATGGTTGTTCAAATCGTTGGCAGGTTGGATGATTGGTTGGATGGTTGTTCAAATCGTTGGAAGGTTGGATGATTGGTTGGACGGTTGTTCAAATCGTTGGAAGGTTGGATGATTGGTTGGACGGTTGTTCAAATCGTTGGATTGTTGTTCAGGTTGGTCGATGGTTATTCGGATGGTTGTTTGGTCGGATAAGTTGAGGATGGATGGAAGGACTTCTTTCTCCATCCTCCTTATTTTCTTAGTTTTAAATCAAACACTGTGTTTCTGCAGCTTGTTTGATTCTGCTGGTATTTTTTACATTTTCACCTCATCAGTCATGACACCAGTTTGCTGTTAAAGTTGCATCAATCAGCATTTGTGTCTCCCATCCACAAAAATACCGCCATCATTCTTCTTCAAATACATATTTCCTTATTTGGTCCAGTAACTTTATCCATTTGTGAGTAATGTTGTCCACAAGCCCTCAGAAGCAGGAAAATCCCTGTGGTACTCTGGAGGAATTACAGTGAATAACAGAAACATGGAGTCATTACTGTGAAAATAGGTGCTGCACACGCAAACACTGAGGGATTAGAAGAAGGAGCTTCCAAAGGATGGAAATGGGGATTTATTGTTGGTATATTTGTGGCTTCTGAGGTCATGCATCTGTTTTTCTGTGTTAGTGTGTGCTGAGGGACGAGTTGAAGGCCATTTCCACCCAGTATTGACCCTGTCTGATAGCAGCATGATGTCATTTGGGCCTATTTGGAGCCAGACTGTCCGTCCTTTTTAAACCCTTTGAGTTTTGGTTAAAACAAAAATAAAATCACAATCTAATCAGTTCTGGTGTTTGAAGCCAAAAACCATTGATGGTCATTAAAGATGAAGCTACAGCAGAATTATTTATGATAAATTGAACCCTTCCCAAAGAAAATTCATAAAAACCTTTACTCAGGGTGAACAGTTGGTACTTTTACAATCTAATCCTAATCTAATCTAAAAAAAACTAAAACCTGTTTTTCTTGAGTTGTTAATTATTAAAGATGAAAGTTACAACACAAAGAAGGTGCATAAAAAAAACCCTAATCCAATTTAAACAATATCTACTTTTACTTTTTAAGACAACTATATCCACAAAACTGCCAAATTAGATTGTCTGAAAAGAAGATGGAGAAAAATTATACTTATAATATAAATATGAAACATTTAAACCACATTTAAAAATTAATCAATAAGCTCAAACATTATAGATTCAAAAACGCAAGAAAAGAGGTGATCTTAACATAAAATCAGATTAGTTCATGATGCACTGGAGGTAAAATTATTGCATGCACTGCATTGTCTTTATACTGTACTGCATTAGCATTGACTTGCTTTCCTGGAAAACTTCTGATAAAACCAGTTTTTAAAGAAAAAGATGATTTATTCAAACTGAACCGAAGATTTAAGCCCTCAGCTTCCTCTCACAAAAGGACCTGAAAGCAGTGAGTCCATTACCATCACAAATGTCTTCATAAAATCCACTTATGATATTTAATATTCATCAGATCCAACAATTTGCCAACATTCCTTAATAGCACTCTAGCAGAGCTCGGCCGCAGTCGGGCGAACTCTCCCAGTGTGTTGCACATTAGTGTGGTGGTAATGGCACACGGCTCGCGGGACGTTTTCCACTTTGTCTCCCGCTGCGAGCCGGATCCAGTCCGTCCCAGTAGGAAAAAACCAACGGTGGGGGGAGTGGGAGTCTAAATGGGGTTCTTTTGACCATTTGGGTTTAAGCACCAGAGCAACACGCATGGCTAAGAGCTCGGCCTGACCCTAAAAGGATGCTGACCCACATTTGGTGTCATGAACGGCTCTTTGCAGCGCTCGGCTGTCAGACTTCAGTCCCGCATGTGTGACTGTGTGCTTAAGTCGCATGTTTTATGCATTCGCTGCATTGTGCAGCTCTGCCTCTTCTTACTAAGTGCTGCTTTGTTTAGTTAGAGGCATCTTTTAAAAGACTCAGGACCGAAGTAACAAGCTTCATCTTATTCTGATAAAGAACGTGATGTTTTGCTCCAAAATGTACCAGTTGACCCAAAACAAGACAATAAAGATCTGGTGCAGGGTTGGGCAATATGGACTAAAAAGGTTTACTGCAACATTTTGAGGTACTATTGTGATAAGAGTAAAAGTGATGGTAAGTACCATTTATTATCTTTTTAGGTAACTGTCTGAATGTGAGTTATCATTTATTGTATAAATTTTCTGTCAAAAGAATTTCTGTTTGTTTTCACAATAGATGAAAATAAATTTTTTAAAACCCCAAAAGCTGTCTGTATTGTTCGGATTGTTAACTTTACTATTTTCTACATTGTTTATTCAAATTTGAAAATAAGATTAAATGTATGTAGATTCTTGGTTCAAATCGCACTTATTTATGTGACTGGCATCCTAAAGAATTTGATTGCTTTGTTTTGCAGTCTCAACCATACAGTTACCTAAAAAATAAGAACTAAATAATTCTTAATGTCACTTTTATTGTCATCACAGTATTTCCACAAAGTGTCATTTTGATTCTTTCATGCATGTCTGAGAAATCATTTAATCTCCATGGCAACCATTCACTGTTCAAAATGCCTACATGGTCTTAGCTCCACCTTCTTGGCGTAGCTCCTCCCCCACTCTGCTCCTTCAGACTAGCCAGCAGCAATCAGCAAATACCTGGTGGGACTACTGAGCTCATAATAAGAGCTACTTCTCAGTGCAAAGCTGGTAAAAGTGTTGATAAAGGTTATTAGAGGAGACATGTTGCGGTGACTTCCTGGAGGCAGAGTTTCAGGAAAAGTAGAAGATTTTAAAGAGACAGATGCCCAATTTCAAGGCGTTAAATTACATAAATGTTGTTTAGTCATATTTGATATAGCATTTCTATAATAATTTAAGTTAACATAATTTCTTGATTGTACTACAAAAGGACACTATGTGCCTGGAAAATACATATTAGATATTATTGTAAAATGTAAGATGGTAAGTTTTTTTTTTTGTCTTGTGTTTGTGGTCTCAAGTTTTGAAAATTGTTTGACAATTTTAAAATCTTCCTGTGTAAACCAGGCATTTGGCTTTTTATGTTACTGTGACCCATTTAAACTAGAATTTCTTGAATAGTAGAGAGTTCACCGTGTCAATAAGTGTCAACGTATGGACATGTTCAGTGTTGCTGGTTATTAAAAATAACGGAAAGATCACATTTTTGTTTTCCTGTTAACTACAACCTTCTTGTTCCACAGTCAAGACCAACTTGTCCTTTTCCACTTTCATTTTCCTGAATGACCTCACGACCCCAATACAGAAAGCCAGAGAAACACACAATACATAAATGCTGAGTTTACCTGCAGGGACTTTGGTTGTAAAGAAGGACAACTCTTTAGTCCACTGATGCATACGGAACAGAGAAGTCATTAGGGATGAAGCACACGAGTTTGCTGGAAGTTGCATCGTGTTGCAGCATCCTCTCAGACAATTTCCAAGCTCCTGTTCCTTCATTTTCCTTCCCTCCTCATCACATATTCTGCTGCTTACTCTCCAGCGACATGTAGCATTCACTATTAATGTATTTATGCACCACTTGTTCTTTTCCGCTTGCAAACACGAAGTTATTCTTGTTTCGTTTTCTTCTTCTGTTAGAAAATAGCTGGAGCTGATGAGGGGTTAAAAGAGGACTGTGGAGATTTATTTTCCTTTATTTGCCTCATCATCGTGGCCTCCAATCAAAACGTTTCATTTCTAAATTCAGCAAATATGGTTTATAAAACGTAAAATTCCTCCTGCTCTCTTAAAATACAACTTATCTGCTTAGAAAAAAGAGAGACCTACAGTTACTACATTTGCAGAAAAGTAAAAATCAGAGTTTTACTTCATGGTAGTTCGTTACGAGAAACACGCAAGTCTCTCAACAACAAATTAACAAATACTGTTCATACAACAAGATATCTATTGTTGGTTTGAATTACTACTTATCTGCTTAGAAATAAAAAAATCTACAGTTGGTAAATCTTTGCACAAAAATCAAAATCTGAGTTTTGCCTTGTGGCAGTTTGTTACCAGAAAACACACTTGTTTCATAAGAAATTAATAATGAGTATTGTTAATAAAACATAAGTTATCTCCTGCTCTTTTACCAAAAATTTTACAATTAGTAAATTTTGCAAAAAATTACAAATTTGACTAAGTTTTACTTCGTGGTAGTTGCAAGAAAACTCACTTGTTTTTTTATCAATTTAAAATCAGATATTGTTCATAAAGAATAAGAAAAGTAAAAATCAGAATATTTAGTTCATGGCAGTTTGTTGCCAAAAAATACGTTTGTCTCATCGACAAATTAATAACAGCTATTATTGTGTATAAAACCTAAGATGCCTCCTGCTTTTTTGAAATACTTCTCATTTTGTACGACCTCCAAGAGTTGTGCAGTGGGTAAAGTTTGCAGATTATAATTATAAGCTCTTTTTAAAATACTGATAATCTGCTTAGACACAAGAAAATTACAGTTGGTAAATTTTTGCAAAAGTAAAAACCAGATGTTTATTTTGTTGCACTTCGTTACCAGAAAACACGCTCGTCTCTTAGCAACAAGTTAACAAGAAATGTTGGTATTCAAAAAAAACATAAGATTTCTTTTCCTCTTTTGAAATACTAAAAATGAAAATGTTTTTTTTTTTTTTTTTGGTCATTGGTAGTAAATATAAAGCAGACATTCAACACAAAAGTAAAAATTTGATGTTTACTTTGTTACCAGAAAACGCTCTTGTCTTTTAGCAACCAGGTAACAAGAAATGTTATTGTTCAAAAAAACATAAGATTTCTTCTGCTTTTTTGAAATAGTACCTATTTTAGACTCCTTACTACATACGGATTGTGCAGTTGGTGAAATTTGCAGAAAAGTGATTTTTTCTTTTGTCATTAGTGGTAAATATATTATAAAACAGACATTCATCACAAAAGTAAAAATCTGAATTATACTTCGCTGCAGTTCGTTACAAGATAACTCACTCGTCTAAACAATTTAACGACAAATATTGTTCTGCTTTTTTTGAAATACTATTTATCTGCTTAGAAACAAGATTTGTACAGTTGATAAATTTAGCAGAAAAGTAAAAATCTTTTCTTTCTCATTGGTGGTAAAGGTATAAAACAAACACTGAACACAAAAGTAAAAATCGGATTTTCACTTCGTGGCAGTTAGATACCAGAAAACCCGCTCGGCTCTTCGATCCGCTGCACATTTTTCCCAACTCCCTTGCAGCACGTCGTCCATACACCACATAAAAATTACATCAGAGCCCTCATCTTTAAATAGCCTGTGACATTTATTGATGGACTGAAGTGGGTCCTCTCTGCGCCGGTTCGGCCCGGGGCCTATTAAAGCAATTGAGTCTTCTTTGCGTTCTGCCTTTGAAGTGTTGGGAGAATGGCTGCGCCCGTCCAGACCGCGGTTAATCATTAGTCATAGCAAAGCGCTCTGCGTGAAAACTGCTGCTTTTATGGCAGCGGCAGGCGCAGCGTGAGGCATCGGTTATGAAGCTCGTAGATAATGTCATCTGCAGGAAAAGTGTGCAGTGTGTTCGTGTCGTCTTTCTGTTCCCTCGGGGTATTAAGCATCACGCTGATGATAAGGAGTCTTCTGTGTGATGATGTGTGATGTGCTAGTCATTAACACTCTGGGTCATGTTTCTTCCTCATTATTTTGCTCCGGATGTAAACTTCTACAAAGGCTTTTGGCCCATGTTCATGTTCTGATGTTCAGATATGACTCCTGCCTCAAGCAACTTTGTATTTTTTATTATTATTTTACTTGAACAAAACAGATGTGCAGCAGAGCTCCTGCCATGTCAGCAGCCCGATTTTTCTGGTTAGCCTCCCGAATCTGAGCTGCAAAATCATAAATGATGCATCTGATTGGTTTTTGTTCCACCAGACCTTAAACCCACAGCCAGGCTCTGCTGTATGTTTACTCCTGTTGTAGGGAGTCATTCCTTCCCACTGTCGCCACATGCTTGGTCAGGAGCTGGAAAAATATTTAACAGGGATGAAAAGAAAGGTGGAGCAAGACGAAGATAATGAGACAAACAAAGGTCACCTGAAAGCAAAGAAAAGGACATATAACGAAGTGAATGTAGCGCTTGGCTTCACTGTGTCTTCTGTATCTGAAAATGTTAGCAGCCGACAGCATGACTAAATAAATTAAGGCATCACTTAATGACATTACACCCCAATCACGCTCATAAGTCGCTTGAGTTTTTTAATCGAAAACATGACGAATATTACAGGACTCACCCCGCTTTATGAATGCTACTTCAGAAAACCAGTGAGTTCTGTTAGCATCTTACAAGATGGTGTAAAAAACCCAGACCATAGCGGAGGAGCTGATACTGCCTGCACCGTTAGACATGGTCTCCGTCATTCTGGATGACAAAAGTGCTGCATAAATAAAAACTACCCCTCTGTCCAATGGCCCTGTTGCCAGACGTATAAATGACTCTGCTAACGATCTTCAGGAACAGCTAGTAGATAAACTCAAAGAAAAAACGTTTTGCCTTACAATTTGACGAATCAGCTGTTTGTTTGTGTCTTATGTACGTTTTGACGGGACAAACTCCCTGTGTGAGGATCTACTTTTTTGTAAATATGTCAGAAACAGAGGCACAGCTGAAGAGCTATTCAAAATACTGGACTGTTTCCTGACTGAGGATGGGCTGAAATGGGAGAACTGCATCTGTGTTTGCAGTGATGGTGGCAAGGAGGAGAAAAGGAGATCAGGCTCTCATCAAGAAGGCCTCACCTAATGCTGAGTGGACTCTCTGTGTCATACATAGAGAAACACTGGCTTCAAGGCCCCTTTCCTTTGAATTAAATTAGGTTATGACTGATACCATCGGTATGGCCAATTTTACTAAAAACAAGAGTCTTCTCTGCTATCTGTGAGGAGCTGAGCACCAAGCTGTGCTGTTTCACAGTGAAGCACGGTGGCTGTCACCAGGAAACGTTTTGAGCTCAGAGAGGAGATAAGAATGTTTTTGGTCCAGGAGCACAGAAACATTTAGTGATGAAAACTTCCTGGCAAAACTGGTGACATATTTGGAAATTAATGAACTGAATCTACAGCTTCAAGGGAAAGATAAAAACCTCCCTCGGGTCACAGACAAGATCAACTCTTTCACTCGAAAGCTCACAATGTGGAGCAGGCGACTTGATGAAGGAAATACTGATTCATTCGACAACCTGCATGAATTTGTTTACACTGTTGACCATGATGACACCTCAGTGATTCCCTGTATCAAGCAACATATTTCATCATTGATGGGATTCTTTGAAAAGTACTTCCCTGACAACAGCTCCCAGTATGACTGGGTCAGAGATCCTTTCAATGCACCAGCTCCTACTGGTTCCAGCTCTGCAGAGGAGGACCAGTTCATTGACATGACATCTGGCTCCACATTGAGACTGAGGTTCACAGAGTGGGAGTCTTACTGCAGAAGGCTGTGGGCTTTCTTATTCCTTTTGCCTCATCGTGTCTTTGTGAGACTGGCTTCTCTGCTGTTGCTGCACTGAAGACCAAGCACAGAGCTTTTTTTCCATAGGTGACCAGTTTATTCAAATATCAGTTAATTCTGTGAGATTCTGCGTTTTATTGAGGATGCCATTTTGTTTATTAAATTGTGTGATTTCATCCCATGACGCCATCAGAGAGTCAGGAGAAATACAGAGTACGATCATTTCTGCACAGTCTTGTGTATTTTTATCTTAGACTCCTTTGTTCAAAGTCTGATTCTTGTGATTTTCTCTGTTGCTGCTTTGATCGCTGCAGCTTCATTTGTGCAGGAGTTAAATGTCACTCCCAGTTCATACTGCTGCGTGTGCGATTGCAGGAAATGGACATCATGGCCCCCAGTCTTGTCTTCAGCTCAGCGTGGTTCCCACCTCAGGTTTCCCACATGGAGAGCGGAAAATAAAAGAAGTTGTTCTCCCGCTGTCGGCGGCTGCCTTTTTTCCTGCGGATAGTTTTTATTTAGCACAGAGAAGCTGAGGAGAGTCAGAACTAAATTATAGTAAAATAATCCCACTGTGCTGTCTTCATTAATCAGAAACATGCAATAAAAATGATCATAACCTTTATGTTACAGCTGAAACAATTTAATTTTTAGTTGATTAACTTTTGTTTACATAAAATGAAGCAAGAACACATTACCTCCTTTTGATTATATCACTTTCCTAATTAATTTACATCCCAAACAAAACATTATGAATGCTAGAAAATGTTTTATCTAATCTTATAAAATTATTTTTACCGTGGTTTAATTTTTTTATTCAATACAGCCCATAGTTTTCACATATTAATGGTTTATGTAGGACTTAAATTCTTGTCTATTTTAAAAGTTTTCCCGCCTTTTTCCAGACGGAGCAGAAAGGCGGGAATCACCATAGTAACAAGTTCTTCAGTACTTCTCACAGAGCAGGTTCAAAATTACTGATTGGATGAGATCAATGAAGTTGATTTTCTCCATTTGATATTTCATGTAACCTATTTTAGCTTAGCGTTGTTGGTTTCTAAAAAGAATAAGATAGTTAAGTTTATTTGTTTCCCATCTGAGTTGAATGAAGCGAATGTTTCTTGGATTCTCCTCCTCCTTCGTTCCACTTTAATAAGTCTTAACTGCGTTTGAGATTAAGAGACCTCATGTTTCAACAGCTCCAAAGTAATTACAGCCAACCCACTTTCACTCTTCCACTCACACACACATAAAGCCCCAAAAAGTTGCTCCCATATTTAATTAAATCCAATCATTTCACCATAGTGGGAAAAAAGAAAAGGCTTATTAATCTAATTAGGAGACTCTCCAAGCTCTTTTCTGGAGCGTGTTGGAGTGTGAATCTACAAGTTTGGATCTTTTATTTCAGTGCGCCACATTTCAGTGGTGATATGTATCGGCCTTTTTACGGCGGCTCTGAAATGACTTTGCTGTGCTGTGAAGACGGCCGTCAGCTGCTATAATACCGACGGCCCTGACGAAACGTAATTATTTCTTTCAGCTTCCGTTTGCTTAAAGTTGCCATTGCGAGGGAGTGAATTGGTAGTTGAGCAGCAGGACATGAGCTCTGTTTTTGTGACGGAGTTGGTGAAATTTTACTTTGATCTTAGACTTGCTCTTTATCATGATACTTGATTTTATTCCAACAGGAGGTAGGCAATTTTAAAGGTAATTTTATTTATATGCAACATTTTCAGCAGCGGAGCAATACCAAGTGTTTTACAGGATTTTAAAGGAAATACAAACAAAATGACAACCCAAAAGAAAGAGCAAAAGAAGCTAATAATGTTGAAATAAACTAGATACTCCTATTCAGGGTTGGTAGTAAGTATCTTACCTGTAAGTTATCCATCCATGAGCTGAATATTATGATTTGTTCTACATTCATCACATTCATAAACAACCAGTCAGCTCTGCTTTTGCTATTTTTTTCTTAGTGTAACTCATTCTATGCTGCTACATTTTTTTATTGTTATAAAATACTAAGATTACATTTATCTGTTTTTAGCTTTCAGTAAATAAGACTCTATTTAAAGTCTTTGTCGTGTCAGTTTGTAAAGACTCAGTAAGTTGCCTCTTTGATTGGTACCCGAGTTCTTGACTCTCACACACAGAAACCTTTTAGATTAAAGGGATCAAAATGACCTGATGTTTTCAAGGTGTCAGACCATCACGTTCCCTCTGCGTATTATACATGTCCTGTTTCATATTACGTCCACTTGTTGACTTTTGACTAGAACCAGACGTCTCCGTGCTGCTGGCCTTTCTGCTCCGGACATCAACCGGCGTCAAACTGCCAGCCTGTTGCTCTCCTGGGTGGAAAAGGAGGAGGACAATTTAGGATGAAGGAGAGGGACGGAAGCTTTTCTTTTTATTTTTTATTTTCCTGTTTTCTCTCCAGCAATCTTGGGAAATGTTCTTGAAGAGAAGGAAGTTAGAGTTTAGTGGAGAAGTTGGAGTGATGACAGCTCTGCTGCCTCGAGGAGAAAAATGTCTTCAGTTTCTTTTTTCCTAGATATTTTTTTCTTTCTCTATGATGTTTTTTTTTTAGCAGAATTTTAAATCCTCAAGTGTTTTAAATCAATTTTCTGCTGCTTTTTCTTGTCTTGTAAACGTCTTCATACTTGACGAACCTTCCCATATTTTGTCACATTGCAACCACACACATAAATATGTTTAATTGGAAATTACTGTGAAATACCAACACAAAGTGGTGGGCAACTGTGAAATTAACGATGACTACCATTAGTTTTAGCTGTTATGTTGTCAACATAACATGCTAAATCTGAAATAAGTGTGATATATGAAAGAAAAAGAGCCGCAGTGCTTTGCTACTAAATGTCAACACTATAACAACTAGATAACAAGGTCAGAAAAAAGTTTTAATGTAAAACAAATAGCGAGAAGGAGGGAAGTAGTTCAGTTATGCTAGCTTGACTATGACACTGTAACATGTAGATGTGCTGTGGAATTCTGTTTGTTTCGGTTCAATTGAAAAGCATCAAAAAAGGCGACCCACAAACCAAAAGATCGTCAGTGGAGCAGGGGTTTAAATTAGCTAATCCACCAGAGCTGTGTTAGCTTAGCTAATAGCATCGGTAGCTGGTCTACCACAGCGATCACTTATTAATAATCTCAAAATGAACATCAAGAAAAAAAACATAAAATCGTAATGAACTAAATGTTCTTTGGATGGAAAATGTTTGCGTGTTTTTTGGTGTTGAATCCTTATACATGTAGAGGCGTTGTTGTCAGTTGCTATGGCAACGAGTCTGTTTGTAGCATAGCTGACTCACAGAATGACAAAAAAGAAGAATAAGAGTGTTTTTCTGTGTTATTTTCGCTTTCCTGTGGCGCACTGCACTAAATTAATAATACCTACACCTCCAGGCTACATTTTGTTAACTTCATTGTTCTACAGAGGCAGCGCGGCTACAGATAGAAGAATTAGCTTCATTTCCTCCAACGTTGTGCGCATGTGCAAAATCTGCAGATGTAAACAATAACATGCAATGTGTCTATGCTACTTTATGTTCATCTTTCACCTTAAATTCCTGTGAAATATGTTTGTTTGTGGCTGTAATGTGCAACCTGAGGTGACTGTTCCTAGACAAACACGGCTTCAGACTACAACTCCCCCTTCTCTCGTACGCCGGTGGACCGTTTTCATTTTTCTTCCAATGTCCTAATAGAATTTGAATAGTGGACCTGCCAGTCCCAGCCAGGACCTATCGATCCCTTCCAGCATCTTTTCCTCCCCCCTTTAGGATAATGGATTGCCATCACGTCCTCTCTGAGCTCCAGCCCCCTTCCTCAGCGCCTGTTAGTACAAATAATGGCTAATCAATATGCGCTGGAGTCCCTGCAAATGTCGTTTTAACACTTGATTTATGCCGAGCGCTTTCTTAGTCCGTTTGCTTACCAGCCAGTCAATTTCACCAGTGGCAGTAAAGTCCTCATCTGGACCTTAAAGATGAATACTTTATCTGGACAGTTGGTAAACAGCCTGGCGCTTCGGCCTCTGACTTCGACATGCAGATTGGTGATGATTGTCGATCTGAGATCATCGCTCAAGCTCTAATGGCTGATCACTCCATCAAGATGGGATTTTTCTCAACTTTGTCAAGTCTGCCGCTTCAATCGTGGTGCGTTTGATGTTTCATCCATACGCGATCGCTGTAGCTAATGCGATTTAACGAGCGGGGAGGTCCGGCGTTAAGGATGAGTCGGCTGAGCGGCAACGAAAGCTGACGGGTCAAATATTTCAGACTTCCCATGTTGTCTGGAGGAGAAGTTGTCAGTGAAAAAGAGGAAATACTTTTATTTTCAGATGTTATACTCTGCCTCTGTGTCTAAAAGTCATATCAATCCATTTGTTGGTATTTCGTCCATCTTTTTGTTCAGTTATTCATGTTCGTCCACAATTTTATCTAATCTGTCTGTTGGTTCATCCGTCCATCTACATTTCTATCCATCCATCCATCCAACTGTCTATTCATCCAATAATCCATCCATCCATCCATCACTTATCCATCCATTCATCACTCCACTTGCCCATCCATCATTTTTCTTTGTCATGTTTCTGGAATCAAAATTTAAACTCAGCCAATATATCTGTCTAAAATTCCCATTAAATATTTTCTATTTACGCCTTAAAAGTGGGTGAATTAACAAAACTGCCAAATATGTAATTTTAATGTAAAAAAAAATATTCAGCATCTCAGATTTTGTATATGTTGAGGTCAAGCACCAAATTTACTCAAAAGATTGAATAATAATGTATACAATGCTTCATTATAATTAGTCAACTGAGACACATTTTCTGGCTTTAAACAAACTAGAAAAGAAATAAAATGCAAAAAAAAAAAAAAAAAAGATCTTTTGTAAAAACAATTTATGTGATTCACCCAAAAATACTCTGGTTATATGGAAATGTCTGTATAAGCAGCATTTTAATGGCTTTTAAATCACGACTATCTGCTTAAACTTACTGCTCAAAACTTAGCTGATATACATATATTTATTATTATATATATTACTGCAAAAGCTTCCAAATAAAGAAAACAGGCGGTGCGTTTAATATCCAGATTATCATTTTGAAGCACAATGTGTCAGAAAGTTTTGGTTTTACCCGCAGTTTCAATTCTTTTGGCTCCTTATTTGGTTTCACTTTGTATCACTTAAATAACAACTAATCCTCAATAAAAAGGAGCTTATGCGTTTTTTACCATGTCTTTTCCATATTTTAACATTTAATGCCACATGTATCACATCCTGATTAAGTGTGCTAATCCCTCCAAAAAACACAAGATTTGGCTGAACACGCTCCATCATTAACACTAATCCAGGCTCCATCCCTGCCATGTTCCCTCGTCTATTTCAGGAGCTAATTTCTCTCACTTTTCCCTGTAGAAGGGAACACTTGTTGGACTAAAATATCGCTTGCATCCTATCAAATCTTCTGGATTTTTTTCTATTTTTTTACCGCTTCATGGATGCTGAATATTCCAGTGATCGCACTCTCACAGAAGCAGGTAATGACAATTATTTATACGGTAATAGTTGTAGTTTTACTTCCTAGTGGCGCTAAGTAGACGTTTTCCTGGATTGGGCGATTGCATTTGCATATATAGCTGCAGGTGGTTTGTTTGTCTCACCTGGGAGGAACAGGAAGGTGGAGATTTGCAGTCCAAGGCAGTGCAGAGGAATTAGTCACACAGCTCATTACAGATGATTGCTTTTGTCTGCACACGTATGTTAAAGTTGGTGGTAATTACAGGTCGTTGCCTTGTCTTTTTGTGGCAATTTTTACCATGGAGACACAACAAAGCTGTATATGCAAATGGAGCTTTTATCCACAGACGGTTGCAAAATTACTTCTTTGCAGCAAACTTCATGGAAATGACAAATGCACTTTGTATTTGACTGAATTTTCCTATGAAAATGAATGGCATCACGATAAGTTGTAACATGTTTTTGTTTGAACGCTACCTCTTTTCAGTCTGAGAAAAATCTTAAAGTATTTCCAAATCCAGGTAGATTTAGTGCATTTTTTCTTTAAATTATTTACCCTCAGAATCAAATATCAAGTGGTGGGCACACTTCTGCTAATGTCTTGTTTAGCGTTTTAGTGCTTTTGCTAAGTTTGAACATGTTTAGCGTACTTAGCTTCCCCTAAATTAAATTTTCCAGATGTTTTCTAAAGTGCTAACTTACTTGGCTGTTGAAATTTTACTGAAATTTGTTAACAATTGTTCAAGTTGACGGTTATATTGATGCTCTTATTTTGAAGTTGGTGAAGACTGTTGCCTCATCTACCACCAGCCAATCAGAGCAGAGCGCGACTCTTTACTGTTGCAAAATGTAGCAAATAAAACTGCTCACCTTCATTTTTAGTAAAATCACTTAAAATATAGAATATAACAACTACAAAGCTGTAATAATCCTAAATTAGCCAAAACTTTGCCATCAGGCCCAGTAATGGAAAAAGGAAAAACTACACATTAGTGGCATTTCATAACCTTGTTTCTTCTGTTGTTTTGGAGGATTTTTGGGGTTTTTAAAATATAAAAGCTTCTTGAAAGATCATTTTTTGTTATTTTTAATAAACAGTTTAAATTTTAGATTGGAATTCAGCTGAATAAAACATTTGTATGCGATTTTATCAGCCTGTTGCAGCAAACCAATCAGAAAAAGATTCACTGTTTGTAGCATGTAGCTGGTAGTAAACATGCTTACTTTTGTTTAGAGTAACATTATGAACATTAGGTTTGCTATTTATCTTTGCGATACTTATTTTTAATCTTTCCTTTCTACTCTCTGTGTAAAATCGTTGCCATTTTGTGTAGCCATTGATTTTCCTTGTAGCTAGGAGCTAATGCGATGGATGAAGAAAATCCAAAGAGAAATGGGGAATAAATTTTATTCCAACCCATTTCTGGACCTGCAGCAGATATAAAAATCTACGAGGCTAATAAACGAAGGATAAAGTGCTTTAATATGCACAATCAATTCAACGTCTCCAGCCTGGGCATTACGATGTAAAATTTATTAGAAGTGATTGAAGAGCTTTATTCCTGGACAAGATGGCTGCCATTAGACGCCATTACACAGCAGCTCAAACAATATGATTAACAGCGCTTCAGCCAGGGGTGGAGGGCCCTGAAGATCCTTCCTCTGTCTCATCCGAGCCTTTAAAATGCCCCTCTGTCACGGTGAGGTCACTCCCAGATCAAACAGTCATTGGTCTTTCTGTTGGAGCTACATGGGCTCTCCGCTAATGGCAAACAGGCCTTTTAAAGTGGCACACTTAAGCCAAGCCTTACCCATAATGCCTTATTTATCGTCGTCCCCTGGCTCGCTGTAAAACCAGGCTGTGTCAGCAGCTGGCTGCAGGATCTCCAGGGATTAATTCACTTCATGCCAGGACGTAGTCTGCACCCCCTCGCCTCCCTCTGTTAGCTTCCCAGCAAACAGGGTGCCATGCTCTGCATCCATACATCACAAAATGCTTAAGCAGGTGATTAACAGGTGCTTTTAGATTTAAAAGTGAACTGTTATGCGTCCTTGAACAATTTGTGATATGTCTATGGTCTGTACAAGATAGATAATGAGATTTTAGTCTGATCAGTTCTGTATTTTGAGCTGTGTTAGGACCGCTTGTCACTTTAAATCCAAATAAGCTGCTGCTGGCCTCCTCAACTCAGCGTTTACACACGCGCATGATAATGGCTGCAAACAGATCCGCAATTATACAACCATACTTCTATGAAAAGCATTAGTAAGGCCTCCTGCATAACCAACAAGGATGCAGCAAGTGGTGTCTGCATGGAAAGTCAACAAGAAAACACTTGGGTTGCTAGGTAACGGCCTTCACTGGGGTCGCTAGGTGAGGGGTTGTCCCTGCTGATTTGTGACTTAACATTCGGAAGGTTTTTGAAACAACTCATTTTCCAGATACCAAAAAAATATTAACTTATTGCCAAAAACAATAAGTGCTTGGACTGTTTCTAGAAGCAGTAGAAACCCAAATGAAAATACAAAAACATGCAAAATATGAAATTTGCATTATAGACCCCCTTTAACTAAGTCGTGGCCAAACAGTTTGCTACTTGAGACATAATTGCCAAGTTGAAAGTACTTCAGGGCCATAAAAAAATTATTCTTCATTTACTTAAAAATGCAAAACCATCTTACCAAACATGTATTTTATTTAACCTTTAGTTTAATAGGTGAGTTATTAAGAACAAATTCTTACTTAAATAACGGCCAAAAGTGCTGGAGCTCTGTTTGGGTTGCTAGGTAACGGCTCTGAGCTTGGCTGGGGTTGCTAGGTAACGGTTCTGAGCTTGGCTGGGGTTGCTAGGTAACGGCTCTGAGCTTGGCTGGGGTTGCTAGGTAACGGTTCTGAGCTTGGTTGGGGTTGCTAGGTAACGGTTCTGAGCTTGGCTGGGGTTGCTAGGTAACGGCTCTGAGCTTGGCTGGGGTTGCTAGGTAACGGCTCAGTGCCCATGGAATGTGACTTAACGATTGATGGATTTGAAGCGGCTCTTTTTCCAGACACTAAAAACATTAACTTATTGCCAAAAAACATCTGGGTTTTTGTTAAGTGATTGGGCCGTTTTTATAAGCCACTGAGACCCAAATGGAAGCACAAAAATATGCATAATGTGAATTTTAAAGCCAAACTTCCTCACACATCCCAGCCCTTCTGATTTCTGTCAAGTCTCCACTGAACTCTTCATCCTTATCTTTAAATATTTTTTCTTTCCCTCGTCCTGTCCTTGACTTGTTCTCTCTGTCTCCCATAACCTCTCCAGCTCAGCTTTTTGCTCCCACTTGAATTAAAAACGAATGAGGATTCCATATCCAGAAACCAAAAGGCTTTTATATTTTCCTCCTCTGGGTGGAAAATCCGCAGAATGCTTCGCCTACTTTCATGTCCTGTTTAAACTTGGCAGTAGGAGCACATCTTGAATGTTTCAGACACACATGGCTATAAATGCATTTAATTTGGCATTAAAAGCATTGGCGTTTACCCCAGTAAGCTTAGGCCCAGGCTCTCTGGAGTTGGTGCATAAATTGAAGCATTTATTTTCTGTTTCTCTGTTTGTTTTGAACGGAAACATAAAGGAAAGATGAAATTAGCTTTACATTAAAAATTTTCTCTGGCTCTTTTGTTCATCACTCGTTATCTTCACCCTACCTACCACTATCCTTCCACCGCACCTCTTCTCTTCCATCTCCTGCTCTTTATCTTCCACCCTCAGCCATCTTCCTCCTCGCTGTCTTCAAACAGCGATCCCGTCTCTGGATCTTGACAGCGTTCTCTGGATGGCGGGCACCCTCTCTGGAGGGATTTGAACCGTGGCGAGCGGCGCTGACGGGTTGTCTGATAGAAACCACGTGACTCAAATCCCTTTGAGATTTCCATGGCTGCTCTTTGATGGGGCATCTTTCATCTAGGTGTCTTTTTGTTGCATCAGGCTGAGACACGGCTCAGTTTGGAGATTATCTTTGGTGGGATTGTCTTTAAAATTTCAAATTCTTAAAACGTTTGAGCCTAATATTGTTATGGTTGTGGTTTTAATTCATTTTTATCCCACTTTTAAATTAAATTATCATCTTAAAACAGTTTTATATTCACATTTTCAGATTAGTTTTTCTAAAAAAGCGTCTTAGGAAACATGAAAATTATTGTCTTATGAATAAAAAAACTGGCAAAGTCTTAAAAGGGACTATTTGTTCATCTTCTTAAAACAGATTTTTAAAAAGAATTTCAAACTATTTTTATTCAAAATTTTCATCTGAAACATAAAAATGTGTGTCTGTTTAAAAAAAATTGTATTAATAAAAAACATGAGTCTTAAAAGTGACTTTTTGTTTGTAGACATGAAATTATCATCTCAAAACATATTTTTACATTTTCCAGTTTTATTTACTAAAAACAAAATTCATCTGAATCATGAAAGTGTGAATAAATCTGTTTAATTAATTGTTTTATGAATAAAAAAAGTATTTTCAGGTTATTTTTATTTTTTTTTTAAAATCTTAAACATGTAAAATGTGTTTAAATAATTGATTTATTAATACAAACCGTTTCAGAGTCTTAAAAGTGAGCATTCATCTGTAGGTATTTTGCTGTGACGAAGCAAAGAGCAGCAGTATTTACCTTCTGTAGCCACACATATTGTATATAAACACACGCAGACACCCTGGGTGTATTCGCCCTGACAGGACGGCTGTCTGTGCCGTCAGGCCTCCATCCTGAGGGAATCCCGCTGCTCCTCCTGCCTGCTTCCAAGACGTTTTGACAGGAGTCTGGAGCTTTTTTCTGCAGGCAGGCAGGCAGGCACCTCAGTGGGGACCTGACTGCTTTTTATTTCCCTCCTATATGCTGTATAGAAAAAGGTAGATAGGATATGAATTATTCAGGGCTGAGAATCCTACAGCACCCTTAACAATTACTGGCACAGCTGGTAAATATGAAGAAAGAGGCAAAAAGATTTCTGCAAAAAACACTCCAGGGGTCTGAAGTAGCACAAAGTATTAATATCAGGCATTTTTAAGGCCTTATTTTGTTACATTTAAATCTTAAAACATTTTAAATACAACTATATTTTACCCTGCAAGGTATTAAATTACATTTAGTTATGTATATAATGTTTAAATTCCTTCACTTTCTCACTTTTATGTTTAAACTAAAAGTACATTTGTTAACTTATACACTTGTTAGCCTATTCACTTAAAGTGGATAAGTTATCCCCATCCCCACTCAGCTCCTTCAGACCAGCCTGCAGTAATTAGCAAACACCTGGTAGAACTGCACATCACCTGAGTTCATTATCGGAGCTACTTCTCAGTGCAACGCTGGTAAAAATGTTGTTAAAGGGTCAATAGAGGAGCCATGTTGTAATGTACAGAAAGAACAGGAGTTTTTAAAGAGACAGAAGCCCAATTTCAAGGTATTAAATCGGGAAGTAAAAATTATTTTAAGTCATATTTGATATATACAGCATTTTTACACCAAGTGAATGTAACATAGTTGCTTGATTAAGCTTTAAAATGGCACCGTGTGACTGGAAAATACATAATACTTTCCCTTTAAACCCACTGATTTTATGCCCTACGACCCAGTCGCACCAGTAAGCGTACAGTGGAGTTTCATTTGAAAGGCAGGAAGTGATGGAACAGTGTGGTTTGGACAGGTGGACAGAAGCTTAAAGGAGGAAGCGTCTGCATGTTTCATGATGGGCCTCTTTTCAGCCGTCAGTCTGGAAGAGAAGCAGGAAGGTCTTGCCTGCTGGTTTTAATGGCTACAGCTGGTTCAGTGGGATCCTTTCAGTTGAGCCTTCCCCGGATTTCCTTCAAGATGATTTATAGAAGTTTTTTAGATTTAAAGGGGCAGTATTATATGCTTTCAAAGTGCATAGTGCCATTTTATAGCACAATCAAGCAACTATGTTTCCTTCAATTAAATAAAAATGCTCTAAATATCAAATGTAGCTTGAAAGAATTTTTACTTCCCGATTTAATGCCTTGAAATTGGGCCTCTGTCTCTTTAAGAAGCTCCTGCTCTTTCTCAAACTCCGCCTTCAGGAAGTCATCACAACATGGCTCCTCAATTAACCCTTTAACAACCAACTAGGTGCTTGGTTTTGCACAGCTGAGTTGTTGCCATGGAGATTAAAGGATTTATCAAATGTGCATTCAAGACTCCAGGTTTGTTTTTGATGAGGGAATAACATTATAACATGATGTAAAGCTTTATAAAGTCAATTTTACATCGTACTGCCCCTTTAAGCAAACAGATGTGGGTTTTTACGCCCAACATCTGCTGCGCTGTAACAGTTTGGGTGTGTTAAACAATCTGCAGTTAATGTTGAGAGGATTATCACGTTTTATTTTCCTCTGAGCAGAAGGAGCTCTCGCTAAGCATTAGCTTTGCTGCTAACAGGGAGAAGAAAATGAGATCAGAAGCGATTCTTCTCGTTTCAGCAAATGTTTCTGAAAGCTAATTAGAGGGTTTCTTCTGCTAAATTAATCACAGACTGACACAAGGTCCAAAACTTCTGCAGCTGAGCGGAGCAGCAGTGTCTTCCCCCGTTCCCACAGCTACACTGGGAAAGACCCGTTTTGGTTCTGGTGAGGCAGCTTTGATTCAGGAACGCTGTTTTTACCAACAGAGTGAAAACCACTCATCTGCATGTGGAGAGGCTGTTCACTGTGATCTGAAAGTGGTTTATTGTATTACACAACAATATGGAGACGGTTTGTCACAGGTCAGGATATTGTTGGACTCTGATGCTGTTGAATGCTGTGCAAAAGTCTTAAGTCATCACTGTTTTCTTCATATTTAGCTTTAGTTGTAGTTTAGTTCTTTGGCTGCTTTTCTGTCCTATAAATTATTTCTGAATCCAGACATAATTCTCTAAATGCTGTTTACTACTTTATTTTGCTCCTTAGTTTCTTTTTGTTTCATTCTGGTTTCCATCCATTCTTTCTTCCTTGTCCTGCTGTTGTTTTTCTTTCTGTTTTTTTCTTTGTATTCATTTCCGTTAATTTATTTCTTTTCTCCTTTGTCTCTTTTCTTCCTCCTTTGTGGTTTTTCGTGCATTTTTTGACCACTGGCCACAATTTGATTCAGTGCAAACTTTACATCCATAGTTACATGAAATAAAAATATTGCACCATATAAATCATAAAAACACATAAAAAATATTTTTGAAATATAAATATACCATATCTTTACAGACTGTAAGTCACTTTTTTCATAGTTTTGCTCACATTTTTGACTGATAAAACTTATAGCCTAGAAAATATGCTAATAGTCATGAATGGTAAAAATCTAGCCATCCAAAAACACAATTAATCATCCAACTAATTAGGAAATTATCAGTTTTTTTAATTATTAAGCAACAGTGCCAGGCAGTTCTTATGTCTCAGTTCCAATGATCTACAGATCCTTCCTATAAGTACTTTCAACTTTCCCCAATTTTAACCCAAGTGGCAAAATGCTTGGACACCACTGAGTTTTAAGGGGACGCATTAAGCAAAATCCACATTTTGAATATTCTTATCAAAATTTTTGGGTCTTAGAAAAAACACCCATCTGTTTTTTTAGGTAATAAGTTCATGTTTATTCCGAATGTAACCTCACAAACAAGAAGGCACTGCCCCTCACCTAGCAACCCCGGCCAAACCCACCCCGTTACCTAGCAACCCCAGCCAAACCCACCCCGTTACATAGCAACCCCAGCCAAACCCACCCCGTTACATAGCAACCCCAGCCAAACCCACCCCGTTACATAGCAACCCCAGCCA
>CAEFZX010019950.1:0-58392 GCA_903066825.1 Alfaro cultratus | reverse complement strand
TGTATTACCATCAATATTTTGTCTCCCACCCTTTCTATATCTATCTTGTCATATATATATATATATATATATATATATATATATATATATATATATATATACACACATACACACACACAGTATATAGAGCTGGCAAGGCCCTCCTATTCAGACTGCTCTCATAGAGCTTGGAGAAGAGTTTTTATTTAAATGTTTTAATTTTGATTTTGGAGTGCCTTTTTTTGGAAAGCTGCTTTTCTTGGGGGACTTTTTTTGTCAACAACCAACAGTGAGGGTATAGGGGGGGTTGCGGCCTGCGGCGTGGTGGTTAGATTGTCTGTGCTGTGATGGAAGAAGCTTCAAGAAGTAGATTTTTATTTTTTTTCTAAATTATTATTATTTTATGTGACGTTTTTGTGCCCCTCTCCCCCCTTCTCTTCATCACTGTAAGCCAACGCCTCCTGATCCGAGAGGCGGAGGTGGAGTTTAAGTGGAGAGAAGATTGGGTGGGGTTCTTGAGGGGTTGGAGAAGGTGGGGGGGGCTGTTTCTTACAACAAAATACTTGAAAGCACCTCTTGTCGATCTCTGTAAACGCTGCTTATTCACGCTATAGCCTGAACAGGTGTTTTGTAAACCGAATCCTGTCTTTTCTGAATGTCTACAAAATATCAACATACACCTTCCTTCTCTCCCCCTCCTGACCCCCGCGCTCCACCTTTTCCCTCCCCCATGCCTGTTGCAGGGCGAAGATGGGGAGGGGTGGCGGTACTTCTTTTTGCCTCCCACCATCTCACTGCTTGACACCACGTGCCCACCTTCCCCCCCATCCCCTCCACGCCCCTGGCCTCCCTAAGGGTTTGGGGGTTTAGATGCACAATCAATGCAATATTCATGGGTTCAATTGTTTTTCTTTTTTTTTTTTTCCTACAAATATTGTACAGCGTGTTTTTATTTTTATTTTCCCTTCCTCTTTTTTTTTGTGTGCGTGTAAAAAAAGTTTCTCCATTTGCATTCAATTTATTCATAAACATGTAGACATTCCACACTATGTGGCTATTTATTTATTTATTTATTGTCTATGCTTAAAAGTCCTCCCTGCTCCTCCACAAACACAAAGATTTGCATAACCCACTTGGCCTTTGGTTTGCATTCCTATAACCTATTTTTACATTTCAACTTTTTTTTTTTTTTTTTTTCTGAGATGTTGAGGATGCACTGAAGCAGTTGTCAATGTAAAGCGGAATAAAAAGACGTTTACTTAAATTTAAGCAGAGCATTTGAATGTTATTTAATTTACTTTAAAGGAATAAAAGTCTGTTGGTAACGTTAAATGACTACGTATCAGAGTAATAAATCTGGTTTGTGTACTGTCCAGGTTAATTTAAGTTCTATGGCAAACTAAACAATAGGCAGAGCATTTTTTTTATTATTGTTTTGTCACATAGCCTATAAATGAGACATTTCACTTTAGCTGTGTGACCTGTGTGAAGGATGGATATTGCTATTTTTTGATACAGAAGTTTCAATTAAACACCCATTTTTATGTACAGAAATCAGTCTGGTGTCTTGCTGTTTTCTTACCAAAACAAAAATTACTTTTGTCTCTGTTTCTTTTATACATGAATATTAGATTCTGTTGAACATACATTGCTGGTTACAACTGCAACCACTCATGTAGAAAAATAGCCTTAAAATAAAAATAACCTTGTCATACAGTGGAATAATCTCACACTGAAAAGTAGATGTGTATATATATTTACACAATGTCTAGAAATGTTTTATTTGATAATTTATTGCAGTTTTTCTGTAGTATGAATATGAACTGACACGGGATAATTTCTCTTAGCTATTCTATCAAAAAAAAGTACGACAATTGAACAAATCATTAGACGTTTTCAAGATATTTTCAAACAAAATGTCTACAACAACATATTTACATCCATATACCAGCTCATATCTATATACACTAGACAAACACATAAGATAAAAAGATGTGTAAAAGTGACTGGAAACTTAACAGGAAGTGTGCGATTCAGAAGATGCGACTTAAGATTTGGCATAAACAAAGAAAAATATGAGGAAAATGTCCTCATTTTCACTGTTGGGTATTATGCTGTGGGCCTGTTTTTCTTCCAAATGACAAAGAAACCACACTGGACGGAATTCTGAGGTTTGAATTAAAATGATTATGAGTCAACTCTCATGGCATGTAAATTATATCCTTACCACTGATATATATATATATTTTTTTAAATCCAAAAAATATGGAGAGAAAATAAAAATAGGCATGTATAAAAATGGATGGATGTCTCAAATGGATATATGGATGGGTTAATGGACCTAGATGTGGATGAGAGAGTATCTAAGTAATAGTTTTTCCATTTAATGCCTTCTGCATTTCTGCCTGCTGCCCAGAAAGAAAGCACAAGTCATAATAACCCGGATTCTATGAGTAAGAAGCCGATGAGTAGGATTTCCAGGAAGCAAGAGTGAAAGTGAAATGTTTATTGTTTTTTTTTTGTTTTTTTTTCTCCCTTGGGACCTCTGGTAAATTCGCGATGTCATCTTCATCTTGCTTCTAGGAAATAATCTTAACCCCTCCTCCTACCCACAAGCATCACCCCATTTCCAGCACTTTGTCTCACTCCCTTGATTTTCGCAGAAAAATGATAATCTTTGCTTACAGAAGCAATCTGAAGCGCCCTCCTTGACACATTTGCATCCATTTGACTCCTTCCTATTCAGCCAGAGTGAAGACATATTGGTGTTTGAGGACTTGACAAGACGGCTGGTGCTCCAATCTTCTCAGGCGTCTGATTCTCGGTGAAGTGTTGGTTTCATGTATAGATAAGAAGTGCGGTTTCTTTCAAAATTACCACTTGGACCATACGTATGGATGTAGAAAACACCACTTAACACAGCCTTCCAGCTCTCTTTGCCTAATTGTATGTTCTCTAGAGTTCTAATGAGCTGCCTTTACTTAAGAAGGAGAGGAGAATATAAAGATTGTCGGCATGAATGTTGACAATTTGAGACTTTAACTCTGGCCCAATATTTCATCATTAGTCTTCCCAGAAGTAACAGACCAAAAATACATTTCTTTTTTTATCCAGGTCGTCAGTTTGCTGGAATTTTGACCGCTTCCTCCTGACAGGACATTTGGGTTGTCCGTGGTGGTAAATTCAGGAAAAGTTTCAATTATGGAACTCTTTCCTTGGTTAACTCAAGCTTTAATCTTTATTATTTATTCTTGCATGAATGCCATCCAATATAAGCCCCTCTCCCAGCCAATCAAAATGCAGCAACTCATCTGAGGTAGAATAATAAGCAGTGGGCACTCACAAAAGTCTCAACAACAAGCATTAATTGCATATGGCATGCATAAAAATAGAAAATTTGTTCAGGGCATAATTGAAATAACCTATTCCATCTGGTAGACATCTGCGCCCCTTTTTAATGGCACCCTGAGCAACTGCCCACATGGCTCATATTAAAAACTGATACTGTATACATTTAACATCATAGAGGTAAAAACAAATCAAACAAACCACGTGGAATATAACGTTAGTTCCCTTTCAAAGACTGCATGTTGACTAAGAAAAGTGAACCTCTGTTAATTAAGGCATAAAAATGCAGCCATGGCAACATATGTCTTCTTCCATTCAATGTGCACGATGTCTTCCAAGCATGTATGCACCACCCTGTGATGAAAATCAGCCGGAGTACGTTAACATCTGTGTTTCTATATGCATCCCCACTAATCCTCCATTGTCTTTGGGTCTTGGGGCTTATTGACTTGCAAATGAGTGGCAACTTTTCTTCATTACAAAACCCTCTTCTCTCTACTGAAAGCTGCTGCAGGTCCTTACCGTGAAATCCTCATTAAATGTGGCGGGGCCTATTCCTCATGGTTGTCTCCATTAGGGGAGCATCATTAGTCTCTGGTACATTAGTCATGGCAACAAGGGGGGTATTTGAAAAGTTTACGTCAAAAATTCTTGCTTTATTTCTTATGTATTGCATCAAGGTGAAATAAATTATTTATTCAGTAAATTATTTATGCATATAGACTCCACCTGTCTATATGCAGTGCCTTGCATTTGCCAACCATAAACTTTGATGTAATTCAACAGGATGAATTAAGGCGAACACAAAAATGTGCAAAATGATAAAGTACAAGAATTATAGGTTTGGGTTTTAATATCTGAAGGGTCTATTGCAGGGTGCTCTGCATTTCTACTGGCTTGAGGTTGGCCAGCCTTCAATGAGCGACAGAAATGACCACTTATTGAGAAATAGCTTGAGGAAATCCCGGTGAGTAAATAGCTTAGCTTAGCTCGATAGCTTGTGGCTAATGTATATATAAGATTAAACAACCTAATGCAGAGATATGGCTCTAGGTAAACTATTCTGGGAGTTTTGTCGAAATTTATTTGAATGTTTTAAATGCTTTGGTGTGTTTTACGTCATGTACCGTCAGAAACAAGAGTAGAAATGCTACTCGCGCTAACGCTACTGCTAGCGCTAGCCACGGTGCTAATGCTAAAGGCCTGTATCGTTTTTCACAAGGCTAAAATTAGCTCTCCAATCACAGAATGCTTTTGGTATCGGTTCATTAAAAGTACACACAGTTCATAGTTTCAAGCCATATTAAAACTTACTATAAGTTGGTTTGTTTAAAATAATATGCTGAAGTGTTAAAAATGCATTAATCAACATATTAGAAGCAATTAGAAGGTAAAATGTTTCATATCCCTGGTTTGTAAATCATCCTAAAATGGATTTTGATTAGTTACAAGGTATGCATTGCGTGTTTACATTGTCAGTATGTTTTTAGTTTAACATTCAAAATAGTTAACAGTAAACTTAACAACAGTTTATTGCATTTCATGGTAAACTGAAGCTAGCAAAGCTAAAGTATACAAGGAAAAATATGTCAATTGTGCTCTGGAAAGCAAGCATATGAAATCTGTAACAACTGAATGGAAATACATTGACGTACTTTGTGCTCTTTATACAGATTGGTTTTGACTGTGATGGCGAGCCCATGTGAACTGTGGACGGTAAGCGGTGTGGCCAGCCAGGACATCATTTCGCAGAAGAACCTTCACAATCCGGAAACTCCATTTTCGGTTACAGATAAGATCCCATACACAGCACGACCTGGTAGCAACGTTGCTACAGAACTGAAATCAATTTTTATTTAATTTGTTTCAAGAGGGGAAAAATAAAAATAACATTTGTAAACAAAGCCATCAAAGTTTAGCATTCAGTTAGTGTATCATTACTCTTGGCAGAGCCCAGTAGAGTGGCTGTCCCAATACTGGTTCACTTTAAGTGTGGTACATAACCAATTGTCTTCAGAGGTCGATTGAAAATGACCAAGCTTGGTTCCTGTAATTTGTGCATTTTGGTTCAGTAAGTCTACAACAAACTACTTTGGATGATTTCTTCAGCAATAGTTTCTACTGTAAGATACTGTCATAGGTTTTCTGTCCTGTTCAAACTATCCAAAATGAGAACCAGTCGTCAGAATTTCACCTAAATTCCAATGTCAAAAATTCCTTGAAGGACTGGGTTCAGTAAGTTGAAATTTCAAGCATTCAATTATGTATCTCTGCATTCTCATTTAAATCATAATCCATTTTTATCCATACTTCATCAAAGGGCAGCTAATTAACAAATACAAACATGATTAAGCGACAAAATATGTAAATGTTATGTCAGTTCTGATTAAAAGAATACTTTCTGCCATATTTTAACCAAAAGCTATGACTAATTAAATAATCTGTAAATGTATTATAAAAATAATAACCTGAAATATATGTATTGGTTCTAAGTAAGAGATTCTTATATTGAAGTTTACAAAATATGAGGCTAGAAGTAGCAAGCACCTAGATTAGCAGGAAGAGGCTAAATCTCCAAGTATTTTGCTTAGGACTGTATTTTAAATTTAGTCAACAACACAAGTAAAGAACTTCCTGAAAGAATGACAAATAGCTATCTGGTGAAAGACGTCCCAAGATGACCTTAAGATGACAACAAAATGACAAAAAGGTAGCGCAAAATGTCCCTAAGGACATTATGAAATGGCACATGGTTTGTACCAATTGCCTCTGTAGAGGGTACCAATTTAAACATTGTTAGCACAAAACGTCCCCAGACTTCAGATTACAGAGAGGGCACATCGTTAGTCAGAAACATCCAAAATGGCAGGTCCAGGATAACTCAGTACAAAGTGTATCTGAGACAGGTATAGAATCACACCCGGTTTGTACGATAGAGCCCCAAGATGGATTTGAAATAGCTCACAGTAATAACAAAATGGCGCCAAGAAATGTTCAAAATCGCTCATTCTTAGTACAAAATGTCATTGAGGAGGGTAGAAAATGACACATGCTTGGTTTGAAGTGTCCCAAGACAGAAAGCTCGTTTTTATACCCAAGAGCTGTGGCTCTGAAAAACATTTTTCCCAAATGTTTGAAATGGCGAAAGGGTGACATGACAAACGCCCCTCTGGAATGCTGCTGAACTAGTAACTGGACTTCCAGGAACTCCTGTAAATAAAAAAAGGAACTTTAAATTTAGTAGAAAAATGCATAGAATTCTCTTTTTCTCTTACAAAAGTATATTTAAAGTGTACCTACACAAAGAACAAAAGACATATTTGGTAGCTAAGCAGTTTCCTGGTTTTTCTAGTCTGTTATTTACAAAAAGTTACTGATAATTCTATGAACATGCTTGTCTTACAGACAAAGAACTGTATAAAGTTACTTTAAAACTTTAAAATCCATTTTAAATCCTTAAGAAACTGTAGCTCCTTGAGCTTAGTTTAAAATGTGCGTAAAGTACTCCAACTTGTCAGCTGTGTCTGAGGTCAGTGTTTCAATGGCTTCTATGTTGTATTTGGTACCGTCTGAACAACACTCCTACATATTAAAGCTGTCAGTGGTGGCTGGGGTTGGTGACAACTTGCTAGACAGTAGTGGAAGACGCCAGATGGACTTTGGGCCTGAGGGCCCGGATGGGCACAGATGGGTGGGTGGGTGGCACCCACACAGCCATCATCGCTGCCAGTGCCAGACTAAGACAAGGAAGAAAAAAAAAGATCAGACCATTGCTACTGATACTATCCACTCACGACACTTTTTTTTATGAATATGTGTTCACAAATGTGACCTTTAAGTAATAAAGAGGAACGTGTTTGGAAGTTCACTCTTTGTAAGATTAGAAACTTTCTTTTATACTTTTGGATTTTAAATATGTCTTGCTGTAAAATGGATGATTTCAATTAGTTTGGAAATGACAATTCCGGTAAGTGTGCTTCCATTACAAATGTGCGCAAAACTTTGTCGATATTACGCTAATGTAAAACGTAAACACAATTTCGCAATTGCGGTGTTTCCAATTAAATCACATTAAAATCACACGAATAAATAATTGAAAAACATCCCGCACCATCACCCTCTTATGACTTCCTGTTGTCTTCTTTGTCTTTTCTGCCAATAGCGACATCCGGTTGTTGATTACATGACTCGTGTGATGCAAAAAAAAGTGTTTCCACTGTAGTCTTGCAAAATATGCAAATTTCGATATTCAATATTGTTAAAAAATTTTGCTCGTTCAAAAATGCTGTGTTTCTACTAAGCAACTTTATTTTCGGAATTCCAATTTGTGCAATTATATGGTCAACGGGAAGGCAGCTACTGAAATCCTTCTGAGGTCGATGAGCAGCATCAGTTACTTCTCCAAGCCCATTGCTGATGACTTTCCTTCGTGACATTGTGATAATACATGCACCTGTATACTCCAGATCAGGAAGCTACAGACTCACAAGTTTACGATCTGCTACTCAAATGTTCTAGCTGCTGCCTTCTCTTCTGAATCCATAGAAACAGCAATGTGAAACTTACCTTTTCTCTGGACTTCTTTTTTTTTTTGAAGACTTTGCATGTTATGGCCCCCTTTCTGCCATGTGAACACTTTGTTCTCAACTGCATGTGCTTTTTGGCGATTTGCATGTTGCAAAACGTCTTACTGCCCTCTCCGGAGGTCTCCTTCTTCGTTACCCTGAGCAGAGCCTCCACGGGGACTTTCCACAACTCGGGCACGGAGTTTATTAAAATGCTGTGCCCGTGCCAGAGAGGAGAACCTGGCCACCCGGCTGGTGGGAACCTGCAGCCACTGCCGCGCGCCGTGAAGGCACTCATTGTTCTCGGCTAACAGGACACGGTGTAAACATAGGAGCAGAGTGTGTTTTAGGAAAGGAGAGTCAAGGGGAGACTTTCACACGAGCGGGCGAACATACACACACACATTCAACTCGTCTCAGAACCTGAGACACGCAAACAGATTCCAGAGATGAAACAGAAACTAGGCAACAAAGTCCGAATGGAGCCTGAGCACTCGGCTGCTGTTGCCAAGATCCCAAACAACAGCAACAACTGCAGATCTCGGCAGGTGAATCGAGGTGACTGCAAGCTGACTCTCAAGGCAGAACAATTTGTCCATCATGTCTGATTATGAGTGGTTCTGGGAAGGGGAGGGACGGCAAGAATGTGAGAGAAAAGAAGGTGAAAGGAATGGAGGGATTAAAAGGGGATTAAAGAGAGTCTTCACAGTTGTATGCTGTAGGAAAACAAGATGGAAATCTTAATCGGCAAAATCTTGTAATGTGATCAAAAGAATCATTGACCCGATGCTTATTTTCCCCCGCGGCTGTTATCTGTTTCTCCAGCAGGATGATAGGAGGCTCTTCTGCTGATGAACTGAGACCCCGTCTTTAAAAATATTTGTCCGAAACCGGCAAAGCTTGTTGTTTCAGGTTGGACCGTAACAAGAATCATCGGGTCAAGCTCTCCGCTCATGTTTGGAACAAATTTGTACAAAATGAAGCAAATTCTGACCCAGTTATACAACACCAGAAATAAAATAAAAGAAGAAAAAAATTCTTAAAACAAATGAAATTACCCCTATTGGAACAACTTTGCACTCGTCATCCCTCATGTGGAATTAGGTCACTCCTGCCAACGTAGCTCCCCATTTACACGTCCATCTATGTCTCAACCTTCACCTGCTGCTGCAGTTTAATAACTTATAAAAATCGGAAGATGGCATATTTTATACAAGTTTTCTGCAAGGCAAGACATATTTCACACATTTAGTTCTGTTAAATTTGGTAGGTATGGCTCACAGCACATACAAGTTAATAATTGGGCAGTTGTCCAGCAGACAGTGAACATCCTCTAGAAAGAGGGCAAGCTATGAAAGTCCATTCCTTAAGTGGATTTCTGTTCACAAAGGGATGCTATCTACAAATAGTGGAAAGTTAGCCTTGGCTACAATCTTCCAATTCACCTTTTAATTCATAGAAATTTATTTCATTAGGTCTGGAAACACTTTTGAGAAGCTGGTGATGGAGAAAGTTAATCAATTCTGTTCTTCTGAGGTATCTAGTTAAAGCTTGATCGTCTGGTGACTGTTATGGATGGGGGAAAAACCCCTTCAAAAATATGACTGGCAACCTCACAGTAAAGTAACTCCGTATTGATGCAGTAGCACAATGCAACATTTACACCCTTTTGCCAATGCCCAACAACTACACAAAACTAAGGATTTTCTACACCCATATTTAATGGTGTAGGAAAGGGCACCTGCTAAAACTAGCTAAGCACATCTGTGTCAGTGCTAGCACAATTTGTTATTACACTGCAGGTTTCACCTCGTTAGAACAACATGAACGGGATTCAGTGCTCTGAAACTGAAACTGCTTAGATGTAAGGCTCTTTGTTTGGTTTACAGAATCTCATCCGGGTGGGATTGTGAGAATTTTTGTGTTTGGAAAGCAAATATGGGGTTTAGCTTTCTTGAAATCTACCGTGATAATAAATGAAAGGTACAACAATTGTAAATATCTAGTGCACTGCAAGGTCCACTGACAATGGACTATGCACTGATTTAACACTTTGCGGCTGGATTGGAAAGGTAAATGGTAGGAGAAATTAGTGGGGTTTCTTATTGACTGCTCTCCACAAGCCTATCTATATTGTTACTGCTACCTACGTCATTACTAAAAGCAATGCAAATTTGTGAGTCTTAGACACACAAATCCAATCTGATCTCTTGCAAATCCCAATGCGGAAAGTTTGTCCTCCAGATTACATTTGACAAACAAAAGCTGATTTGCCTGCCGTCTGCACACAGCCAGACACCTACCTGTTTCTTATGTTTATCAGTAGTCCATTTTGTTAACTCGTGTCTTTTCCTGATTGTTTTGTTTTTGACTGTAGTACTGTTCCACTCACTCAATCCCTTTGTCAACTCCTGTCCTTTCTTGAGTGCCACGTGCAACAAAACAAGTTCAAATACATTGGATGTTTTGGTTATGCCCTATGGTGCCCATATTAGAAGTTTAGGGTGCTTGACTTTTTGCCAGATTGTTGTATGTTCTTGTCTTGTGTGTCAGCGGAAAAATCCTTGGCTTTAGCCCTTGTGGGCTGGTTTCTCAACTCGCACTCTCCCAGGCTTCTATCAAACCATCCACAAACAATCAGGTTAGACCGAAAAGAATAAAACTGGGACTCCCATATTGGGCATAACTCGGATTCCTGTCTCAGCACTCTGCACAGTGGGATAGGCTCCAGCCTCCTATGAACTTACAATAAACGGGTGATGAGAATTGTTGTTCTGTGCTCTCGTGATGGAGAGTGCTACAGGAGGTCATTTTCAGTCAGGTTTGGTTTCAGGCATTCCCTTAAATTGAAGGCAAACATGGCCCCAGTAGATATCAAAACTTCATGAACCATTTCTGATTATATTTCAACTGTCCTAACATTAAGTGTCGCTACCAAGTTTTAGGCATTTCATCCCAATTTTTTGCCTTCAACCGGCTTCTCAGACTAATGACTTTTCTTCATTCATTTCAATGTGAAAAAGATGAAGCGCATTTTGTGAAACGTCACATCTATGCTAATTTGTGTCTTACATATACAGCAATGGAAAAAATTGAGAGACCACTTAAAAAAATCAGTTTCTCTGATTTAACTTCTGTTTTTTTATTAGGTATACGTTTGAGTAAAATGAACATTGTTCTTTTATTCTATGAATTACTGACAACATGTCTCCAAAATTTCAAGCAAAAAATTAGTATTTATTTGCAGAAAATGAGAAATGGTCAAAATAACGAAAAAGATGCAGTGCTTTCAGACCTCAAATAATGCAAAGAAAACAAGTTCATATTTGTTTAGAAACAATATAACTAATGTTTTAACTCAGGAACAGTTCAGAAATCAATACTTGGTGCAGTAGTCTCTTAATTTTTTCCAGCACTGTATCTGTTGTGCTATTGTTAAATCTGTAAAAAGCTCATTTGAAATACATATTAGAGAAATTCAAATACCTCAATTATTATTGTAAAAGTGCATTCTAAACGAGTTATTAACATAATAAATTTCTTCATTTGGTTTCAAACTATGCTATTGAATTGTGATAGTTTTCATTCCTGTATAATCTTGCTTTCAGACTTTTGGCCTAAATGTATGTTTATGTCTTCTGAAGGGTCTTTATTCAGTATATTATGTGTATATCGGGATAATACTTGTGAAAGTTAGTGCGCTAAGGCATCAGAACAGAGAAAGTTACATTTTGCGTTTGTTGCGATGTAATCTAATGTTTTGTTCGTTGATGGTTAATGACTACAGAACCATCTTGGACTGAAATTTTAAGACTGTGCAAAGTCTATGACTGCTCAAAAGTGGTCAAGCAAATATTAGCTGCATTAAGTGGGAAATTAGTCGGAAACTGAAACATTTTGCGGATATGGCATGCTGATGTGTTTGAACATTTTTCAGTGCAGACAGAACGTCTGCACAGTATAACGTAAGCTTATGGTCACTACATTGGTCATTTCTGTGACATCTATGCAATAATTTGCATAGTCATGTAACGGTGGCCCATATTTGGCGTCTCTAAGTTGTGATTTTAATATTGTGAAATCTTTGAATCTGTCCAAAAATATCAAAAGACATTTGTGACATCATCAGATACATAGAAAGGCTATGCTTGAATGTTGTTTGCTTAAGGCTATGTATTACTGGTTTCTAGTGAAAAACAAGGTATATAGTGACAGGGAGCATAGCACTTTTTTCTCATTTATATTTGTTTGCTTTTGGTTTACGGCTAGCCCTGGCAGGCCTGTTCCCCATTTTATTCCCTCCTGTTTTCTCTTTTGCTTCCTGGTTTGAATGTCTGCACCATAAACAAACCAGTTGTATTTTCGTGTGAGTTGTGCATTTCAATCCTACCTACTGAGACTTCGAAATGGCTGTGTAGCTTTATTTCTACAATCCATGCCAAATTGCCCTAGCTCTCACACATGTCCATTAAATGGCCACATAGGTCCATAAAACATTAAAATATATAACAACTGGGCAAGCTGCTCTCTTTGCTATTTAATATTTTAACTCTATGTGCTGCTTCAAGCTGTTTCAGCTAAAGAGATTGCAACAAAAAACTTTCTTTGCCACGCATCCAACACAGTGTAGCTGACATACCAAGTTGCATATATTAGCATCGACTGTTACTTTGCAAGGATGCCATTCAGGTTAACTTTGATTATTTAATGCTTGATTTATCTGTAGAGTAAGGCATGACTTTTAGACTTTTTTCTTGTACAATGGCATGTTTTAAAGGAAGGATTTCAATTTATTTTATTCAAAGGTATCAAAATGACCAGTGTCGAATACAAATGCATTCTTTACTTCTCAGATTTTTATTTGTAAAAATAAAAATTGAAACACCTTATTTTATTTTCACTCAACACTTTTGTGTCCATTAGGTAGAATTCCTATGTAAGCGTTTATTTGCATTATCCTCATATTTGAAGCCAATGCTTACTTGGAGCTTCAGATAATCGTTATCCAAGGTGTTTTCACTCCTGATAGACCGGCAGACCCTGTTCAGTTGGGGACTAAAATTGCAACATGTTAAATCTTTAGCTGGTTCAATTCGTTTTCATATGACACTGTGTTAAACAAAACAAAGTTTTTGAAAAACCTGTTCCCCCCTTCGCCTGTAGTGGCGCTGCTCCAAGAATCACTGAACAACAGGAAAACCTTTGAAGAACACATTAGTACAACTTCCTTTTAAGCAAAAATGGAGCAGCATCAGATTTTAGCGGTTGTAAAATTTTTGTTTTTGTCTTTGATAAAAGACATTGTGCCATGTTTCCATCTAGCATTAGACTCTCGCATTTGTTTTGGGTATATTTACTCGGTATACTGTGTGCTATAGTCCACTTCCAGCTTTCTGAGCTGTCACCGGTCCACTTAGCGTTCACATATGGGTTTGAACCGCACCAGAGTTGACTTCAGTCGAACCGAGACCTCAGTTTTTACATGGACCAGAGTTTGTTTTTTTTGGTCTGCATCAGAGTTCGATTGTGTATTCACACCTCCCCAAACGAATCAGACGTTTTAGGCAAACAAACTAGAGTTCAATTAAACCGGAATAAACAGGGCTGGTGTGAATGCACCCTCAAAGACAATTCCTGAGTATTATACATTTCAAAGAATGCGTAAAAACACAAAGAAGAAATCCAGAAAGCCAAGTGCTTGACACGAGGAAGTAGGAGCATAATAACAGTTCTACTTCACAATTCTTTCAGCTGAGTAAACACAACTATATGGTAGATTTGGACAGTTTATACAGGCAGAGCTTCAATAATAAACTGTGAGAATGGCAGTGCATCTATCCTCCCACCCAGCACTGTCACAAGTCCCCGGCACGGCTCCACGATGACTATGATTAAAGGGCACGTGCTGGCCACAGGTATGTGACAACCACTTCAAGGCGAGGTTAGCTCCCCTCGTTCCAACAGGAATGTATAGAAGCTGCTCCGAGAGGGGAGAAAACTACCACTGTGTGGGGAAACTACCCATTCATTTGTGCCCCACCTCTGAGCTCCTCACCCAACCGCACACAGCAGACCATCAGGCTGCACTTTCACCACTTCGCTCAGCCTGCGAATATATGAGAGCACCATGGGAACTTTTGGGAAGAGAATAGAGGGAAATGTATAAAAAGGTACTGAAGTTTGGTTGGTTGTGAAGGTATGAGAATGACGTGATTGTGAAGAAGCTGGTATGTCTAGAATTGGCATCAGAGGGCTTACGTTGTTGATTCAAAGGTGGAGTAATGTTTCTACTGGCAGTTGCCAAAGCACACGACGATCAAAGCAGTCAGTGAAGATCACCGGACACAAAAAAGATGGGTTTGGTTGGATTAGTGGGAGTTGTAGGCTTTAGATTTGAGTGCCATTGTGCTTTGCATCAGGTCAGGTGGTTGTTCTGCACAATTACTCTGCACGTATAAAACATGAAAGTTTTACAAAGTTCTTGTTAAAACCACTTCGTTTTCCACTATACCTTTCTTCCAACTAAAAATGGAATTAATTAGATGTTTTAGAGTCACTGAAGATTTCCTTTTTCTATATCCAGCGTATTGTAACACAGCACTGTCCATCCCCCACTTGTTGCTGAGCACTGCCAAGTCAACTACCTGAAAATCGCTATTCTTTTCTGCAGTTTTTTTTTGTCACTTTTAAGCTTTCCTGTTGTAAATAAAAACTTGTAGAACAGGTTGTACATTTTACTAAAAAAAAAAAAAAAAACAAAACTTTTTTAGGTCATAATTATTACATTGTTTGTAGAGCTTTGATCTCATACCCTCCCAAGCCTAATGTACTATATATAACTGTAACAGAAGCTCAATGTAGGTATCAGTTGTAGGGTGAAGATACCCAAACTGTATTGTAAATAGTACAATACCTGTGTCTGAGAGGCAGCCTCCCTTGATTTGGTCTGTCCTTGGCAGCCACAATCATTACCTTGTTGTTCCAACACCGGGTTACCATTGGTGTCACATTTGTATAATGATTTTATGACACAACAGTTTGGAAAGATCCGTGCCTTCTCGAATTGCTCAACTTGTTTTGTCTACATGGTAAAAGCACATGACTCTTGATGTGAGAAAGCTACTGAAGTAGCTAAGACTTTGATCAACATAGAATGCTGTTCTTTCAATGCAGCAACATTGAAAGAAGATGTAGCCAACTTGGCAACTTTGTTGCTATTTTCAGTGATGTTTTATACTGTTTCTTTAAAAAAATGTGACTAGTCTTTTCAGAAATACTTCTTAGCTTTCTTGACTTTTTTGACACGGAGAGTGATTACAATGAAATGGAAGTCGCCTCAACCTCCATCGTACGTCCATTGGCTTCGAGATACATTATATTTCATTAAACTCGAAAGAATTAGTTTTACTTTAAGAGGCCCTTCTACTGGATTTTTGGGATTGTTAATAACCCTCAGAAAAATGAATTTCTCTAATATTCCACACTGTGGAATATTAGGTGTTACATACGTAGCTGATGATGATTATTATTATCAATATTTATTTTTCTTTTATCTTCTTTTTTGATTTCTTTGTTGATTGTAGCTAGCAGCAACAGCCGGTGCAATTTTAGCCCAGTAACATGGATGACTTTCAGCTTAAAAACAAAGAATGCAAAACATAACAATGGTGTCTTGTGAAACCGTAAATGATTATTATATGCTTTTAGCCATGGATATAAATATTTTTAGTTTGAATCATGGAAAATTGCTAAAATGAGCTAAATTTGAAGGCTGGCTTGCTGTTAGCCTTCTTTACTTTTCTACAAACTCACTACAATATGAGTTCTGTCTGTCAAAGGTAATCAGAATATGATAACATGACAGAAACTCACTGAAAAAATTATCACATTAACACATAAACACGTTTTATTTTACATTTTGCAAACAGCTTAGCTTTCACAAACTTCACCAACCAGAAAAAGAGAAGCTTTCTATAAAAAAAACCCTCGATGAAACAAGACAATAAGATATCTTTTTATCAGCAATTCTAAAATATTCTTGACAGGAAACTCTTTCTATGAGTGGCATTTAAAGTTTTATTTTAGTCTATCAGTATAAAAAGGGCTTCAGTTCCAAAAGATAAAAAAAAAAAAATCATTTGTCTTGATTACAAACAGAACTGCTAATCTTACTTCTGCTCTCAACACACTGTCACAGCTTTCTGCCCTCTCCCTCTGTCGGAGCCTTCAAGGTGACCGTTCACCTGCACATCGGAGCGGTGTGACTCAGCACTGTCGCATGTCAGCACCACTTCCTTTAAAAACAAAAGGTCCGTCATGGAACAGCCCTGGAACAGAGTGACCCCGATGCAGTGCCAGCGTGTCACAGCTAAAACCCCCGAGGAGCTGGATCTGTGACAAATGCCACCGCTTCCTCTGGCCTCTTGTCTTCACTGGAGCCCCATTCATTTATCTGATGTTATTTTTGTTAACCCTCTCTTGTTCCTTCCTAACCTGCTCCACATCGACATCAGAAGCTAAGCCACTGAAACGTCTTGGAGGGCTTTTCGAAAATCTCGACAGAAATATGAGCAGGCTCTCACCCTCGGGTTACTTTATCAATGAGATCAATTGTTTCCTCAGACTCTCGCTCACGCCCGAGATGGTTTACATAAGAGTTTCGCACTAGCATGAGAGGAGGATGAAAGGGAGAAATGTGCTTTTCTTCAGTTTTATAAAGAGTGTAAAATTCTTCTCTTCTGTGTTACTGGATTTCTGCTTGAGTCACTTGGAAAGATAACGATACCTCAAATTTCACATTACAATTGCAAAATTGGTCTGAGATTTTATGTGATAAGCCAACAAGTGTAGCAGCTTAAATTGAAAAGGAATGTTGATTTGTTTGTTTTCATATTTTGTTACTGGAAAATGTGCTGAACTTGTATTCAGCCCTCTCAGATACAACAAAATTTACCTTGTATTTTTGGTCTAGTTTCTAGTTCAAATCAATTAGTACACAATAAGACAAGATTAACTTAAAATTAGCTTTTCAACAAGAAATAGGAACGTGTTTTATGTCAGTAATTCCTTGATATTGATAAAAAACAACGTGGTCTGTAGGCAGATTATTTCATTCCAACATAGGAAAAATACCTTATTATTAATGAAATAATCAATTCAAGGAAACTAGTACTAGGTGCGTTTGTCATTTGACACCAAAACAGCCTACAGGAAAAGCACATGAAAACAAAATCCCCATGATGAGCATCATGCTGTGGGAAACCAGAGGAGCCAAATAGAAATGTATAAATTACAATTGGGATGCACAATATATCGTCGCTATGATCGATATCGGTCCGATAAAAAAAAAAAACTGGGCCAACGATAACAACCAGTATTGTTAACGTCGTATTTATTTCCATCTTGCTACTGTTTGTTTCTGAAGGGAGAATGGAGGAGGTTGGTTATGTGGTACTTGTCTAGTCATGTGACATACAGTAGTTATAGTAATGCAACGCAGGATTGTGGGGAGGTTTTCTAAAGCAGTCGTGAAGACAGTAGATTTTTTTTCAAGGTGTAGAAAGGGCAGGGAAATTTATCGGTTATCGGCCATAATGGCAGTTTTAATATTGGGTAAATATCGGCCCGGATTTTCACATCTGTGCTTTTCTAAATTATATCTTACTCTACTGAACGTTGGTCTACGAGGTCCTAGTAAAATACAGTGGAGCTTTTGACCGTAACATGAAATAATATGGAAAAGTTTAAGGGGTATGAATACTTTTGCAAAGCTCTGACCTCATTCAACATCCTTCTTCTGGTCAGTTTTTATACTCGGCAAAGTCCTCCTTTCTCTCTATTCCTCATTTTCCACGCCTTACCTGTTTTCCTCGACTCCTCACCACCGATACCCCTCCTCCTCCTTGTTTACCTGTAACCCTGTAGCCACGGTGATGGCTGCGGTTGTCACAGTGATCAGGTTACAACTAGGACAGCTAGTTCCGAGAAAGGGGAAACAAGGGATTCCCAATAATGAGCCACTATTGTTCCCAAAAGGCTCTTTCACTGCCACTCTTCTCCCATAACACACACACCCACGCGCACATTCACGCACAAACGCACACACACAGATACTTTCAGAAAAGGACATCAGATAAACACTCTGCAAGAAGTTACACACATGTACACACTCAAGCTATGCACAAACAAACAGGGACATGTTGTCCCAGTTTGTTACCTACATAGCATGTATAGCACACGTACAGCTTTACATGCGGAGCAGAACATTCTCTGAAATGATGCATTGGGTACATAAACAGCAAGCAATATGTTTAACTATAGCAGAAAATCCTATATTCAAAAACACATCAGTGCTTTTTGAAATTATATGAATGCAATCTAAATGTAATCAAATGAAATCTACTGGAATGAAAAGACCTACTTAGCAAAGTCTAAAGCAGTATTATGTGCTCTATGCTTTTAGAGGTACTTACTACCAACTGAGCAATTTATTGTTTAAATAATAGATGTAAACATGGCTTACATGTTCAGGCTAGTTTCTGCAAGATATCCAAGGTCAGAGTAAAAAGAAAGGACTCCCACTTTTAGCTCTACGGCTTTGATTAAATAATTACCAGCAAGTGAGACCACCCTCATGAAAGCAGGAGTTTTGGGAGTTTTCTGGTCAGAAGCATGATGGCGTGCGGTCGCACAATGCCAGGATGGAAAACCATCAGCATTGACCTTGGAGAATCAGTTTAGAAAAAACAAACACAATTGTGGGTTGTTTGGAGGGGCTGATAGAAGAAAGAGATTCACAAAACCTCTGGAACCAGGTTCTTTACCAGCTCAATACCTAACTAGCTAAAGAAAGTACAAACTAAAAAACATACACCATTGCTAATCTTAGTTTAAGCAGCAAAATACAAAAGAATGTTAGCTTAGTTTTACAAAAGTACAAGTTAGCTTAAACAATGTTAGCTATCAAAATGAAAATACAAAAAAGGAAAACATGTTGATTTTGGCTAAAAACAGAAAATACAAATGAGGAAAAGGTAGCTTAGCCAATTTTAACAAAACAATAAAACATAAACAAGAAACATAATCTTAGCTAAAAAAACCCCCAAAATACAAATATATCTAATATGCTGACTGTTACGACTGGCTCAAAGTCATAACAAAACGGGAGACCATGCAGGGGTTAAAGTGCATAAAAAGGAATAATTTTATTAACAAAAACAACAATGGATTGTGGANATGAGTGCATATGGAAGTGTTGAAGTGCAAAAACAAAGACAAACTCAAATGTGCACAAAGGAGGGGAGCTGAGGCCTGGCAGCAGGCTCTTGGACGCTCTGCTCGGCGTCCAAGAGCAGAGTGGACGCCGAAGGCGACCCAGAAGGTGGAGACGGCCAGGTTTAAATGCTCTGTGCTCCAAATTAACAAATTAGCAGCACCTGTAAAGGGGAGGAGCACAAACACAGACAACAAGACACCTGCAACCCAGCCCATAAGGCCCAGGGCCATAACACCCCCACCCTTAAGAAAAGGGCCCCAAAGGGGAACCTTAGATAAAACAGGACACATAGACAAGGAAAACAACATCTTTGTTAGCTGTTCAGTATTCATGGATTTTCTTTTTTTTAGCATATCTGAAATGTTTGAAAGAAAATGCAACTTTGGAATCTGAAATAGCTACGCAATGATACGTAGCATTGATTGGTGCTTTGCAAAGCAGCCAATACAGGAGCACCATTTGTTTTCCTTGGTGTGGATTGGCTGTACCCTCAGGAGTGCAGATAAGAAAGACTAAATACTAGCTACTGCAGCAGGGATCAGATGGTTCCCACTGGGTACATTAGTTTATATTAAGGTATATTTAGTGTTTCAGCTATTAAAATTGGAATTTATATTGATTTTTGGAAGTGGTATAAAGTATTTGCGGATTGCCGACAAGGACTGTGACTGCATTTCATAAAATGTAGAATTGTGTTTTGATTTTTTTTCAAAAAGGTTTTAAAAACCACGGCGATGATCACTGTTTTGTTCAAGTCATCCTCTTCCCAATTTCTAAAACAGAGGTTGCAGAGTTAGGAAGCACCGCGAGACCCACATTTAAGAGAAACAGGGTGGAAACAAACAGGAATTATACTCGAAGTGTATCATTATGAAGCAGGGAGTATTGTTCTGGGACCAGTGTTGATTGGTGGAGATGCACTCTCATCTGCAGCTGTGCACGTATTCCCGCAGCCCCATTTCTACCAAACAGCCTGCACTGCAGGACGCTGAGCTGGGTGCTTTGGTTTTAAGGAAAAGCAAATCAGTGCAATGCAGTACAACCTGCAGGCAACTGAGTCACTGGCCAAAAAGAAGTAGGTCAGATCCAGCGTCACAACAGCCACGCGACTAGTTGTGCCCTACTTTTTGTCTCTTTTTGCAAACATGCTCATTTAAAAAGTTATAACATTCATAAAAGTGGTTTGACATAGATATTTTATGCCTGCATCTCTTTATTTAATGGAATAACAGTGTTATACAACATTACAGCTGATTCCCAGAGGCTCTCATTGTGAGGGACAGGAGCTTTGGAGGGGGTATAAAGTATTGAACCTCGACACTAGCATTCACAAAACGTTGGTTTGTTCAAAAATAATTCTTCCGCTTTATCCTGAGGCCAAAAAACCTAAGGTCTGAAGGTATCGACGCACCTCGGCTGAACAGGATGAGAAATACAGCGAGCACGTACGTTGAAAATAATGTTTTTGGTGATCTCTGCCAAGAAAAAAAGCAAAAAGAAAAAAATACAGAAGACCAGAACGAGTTGAAGTAGCAAGAAAAAGCATTGGAAGTTACCCAAAAAAAGATGCAGATGTAGGTGTTTTAGGTGGAAGTCAAAAATATCAGGAGACTTTGTTACCCAACGACTTGTAATGCTGCCAGTGCTGTGGACCTTCCAAGCCCAAATTGATTATTTTTAGGATGAGAAAAAAAGAAATCCAGTACAGTGCCTTGAACTTTTCAGTATTCACAATACAACTTGGAACGTCAGTGTATGTCTTATTGCCGTCTTCTGCAATAGACCAGTGCGACGTAGCGTTATTGTGAGGTAAAAGCCTGAAAAACTGAACATTTTTCATTCTTTTAAAAACAAAAGTCTTAAACTGAAGTTTATATTGAGAAGGACAGCAATTGAACAGCAATTCTTCAAGTTTTGTCACAGATTTTTAATTTAGGTCTGGGCCATTTTATCACTTGCTATCTACCATGCCACTGTTTAAGCTTCTGCAATTTTTTCTTTAATGACATCGCAGTATTTAGCTCCATCTCTGAATAACTTTAGCTAAGTAGTGGGAATCTTGCAGAGCTTCTAAGTGTGTCAACAAATCCTACAATAAACTACATTTCTATTATGTTTTCCAGATGACAAAGGGCTTGCATTGCCTTTTGGTTATCTGTGTGATTTAAACCAGAAGGCAATATCAGAGCTTATGAGGATCAGCTGCTGCATCTGTTGCAGCTTTTGTATTGAGCAGAAACAATAAAGTTAAACTGGTATTGCGTAAATCTGTGATGTCGGGGATGTTGCTTACGGGGCCAAATTAACATGAAATTAAATTAACTTTCTAACTCTGTGACATTTAGCCCTAAACCACAAGGTATAAACATCGCTGCATGATGTCAGTGAAAACACAGATGAATAGGAGTTCATTCATAAGCTTTTGCTACACGTAAAATGCCTTGCAAAAGGATTCATGTCTCTTGAACCTTTCCTTATTTTATCACTTCTACAGCCACAAAGTTCAGTGTACGGTGATGTGGAAAAGTATTTACCCCCCTTCAGGTTTCCATGGTTTCTGCATTTTTGACTTTTGACTTTAGATAATCAAAAGTATTGACAAAAGACTGTCATTGTAATTTTGCAGTAAAAATTTGAAGCAGACAATGTGCGAAAACAGACAAGCTACCTTCTTACAAAATACGAGTTACAGGTTATTGTGACAGATAAAAAGTTGTGCGCAGCTGTGACGTGGAAGAAAACAGATGCATGGTTTTCAAAATGGTTCTATAAATAAAAAGAAGTGAAAAGCCTGCTTTTGTCAGATACCCCTCCAAAAATTTCAGGTGGCACGATTGCTTTTAGAAGGCAACTAATGAGAAAGTACAGTCTATCTCAGTGCAACTAAACCTTGCAAAATAATATTGATGGTGAAGATTGACTCTCACGACGCTATATGCATCAGACTCCTTTGGAATTGTACCAAAAACATTTATTGTGTTGTATCTGTCAAGTTTGCTGACATCGACCACTTTTTGCTGCTTCGTTATTCAACCCTGACCGAGTGACGTCATTCCCAGTCACCCATTGGTGAATTTTTGGTTTGCAAAGCCCTGCGCGTCAGTCCGAGTGCCCCGGGTGCCGTGAAGCGTACCGATGACATCACTCAAAGGCAAATCTTGTGTGTGTGCACTTTTGAGAGCGACTCCACGTTCCGTGTGTTGCACTTTTGAGCAGATGCTGCACACGCATTCACCTTTCATGACGCATTTCACATGCATGAAACACATACGCTCTCTTGCATGTGAGTACACAGGCTTTTCCCCAAATGACATCCGGCGTGAACTCTTGGAGAAAAAAGCATTCAGGATGTTTGGACATAGTGTGGAGAGGGACTGGTAAAGGCTACTGAAGTGCAAGGGGACAAATGTAATTGAAGCAGACAAAAAAAAGGATCCACTGACCCATTGTACATAGATATATATATATAGATACAAGATGCCTTCATGAAACCAATCCATTAATGGAGAGGATTCTTACCCAGGAGGCTTTGGTGGAGAGGTTCACTGCAAGGACAGAGTACCAAATGAAGGTCAGTACAGGCTTGAGGGAAAAGCCTATCTACTTTAGCAAAATCAAAATCTCTTTCACTTATGCATATTATATTTATAGCATGATAATTTGGATCCTCTTCGGATTGAATAATGCGTGTCCTAAGATGAATTCATTTCACTGAAACAGTACAGGACACACGTTTGCTATGAAACTATTTGACTCACAGCAGACCTGGAAATCGGATGTTGATTTTTTTTTTGGTTCAAAAATGAGTAATTTGTGACAATTTTTTTTTTAAAAATATTGGCTATGTAATTATCCAGTTTTGGGGGCCCCAACTTAACATTATGCTGTCCCAATAAATGTGTTTCCATCCCATTGTCATGCTAAATTTGATCAAATTTGTAAAATATCGAAAAAAAGGAAATGTGAATTAGTTGTGTTTACTGGTTTGTAGCAAATCATCCACGCTATGAAAAGTGTAATTTCGTCTATGTCTGATGCTATATATGGCTGTAACAAACAAGATATAGAGGTTGCAAACTGGCATGGACCAAACATCTCAGAAATATTGTAAGCCTTTCCCCACCAAGCTGTTGGTTTAGACTTATACATTTTTCTGAATTTCATGCTTCTGGTAAGTCACGGACTTGTGACACCACTCCCATCCCAGCCTAGACTGCTTCTCGTCAGCCACCCCAGGCTTTGAAATTGTTTCAAATTTCGTGCCTATGCTAAGGCCCAGACCTACTCAAGGATGAGAAAGTTTACTACGTCAGAACTTAAATGTATTTCCATCTCCTCTTTAGTGCATTAAGCCTCTTCAATCTTTTGCAAAATTAAGTTATTCCAAATTTTGCCATTTCCATGAACCTATGGAAACACAGCTACTGATATCTTTCCTTTACCTTGTATCTTTTTTTTGCTCTAGAATATCTACCTGAGTCTTACCTAAATTTCCCAGTGGTTCCTCCACAAATCCCTAAGTCACTTCCTAGTTTAGACTATGTTGCTCACAAATGTGACTGATGGAGCCCTGGGCTGGTTCTTGTTCTGCATCAGACGCATTTTGCAGTCTGTAGCAAGTTCTTCTCCATGACTGTCCTGCATTTAGCTCTATTGGTCAACACTGACAAGCTTCCTTGCTACAACATGCTAAGTAGCATTGTGCCCAGGGATTTCAGCTTCCCAGGCTGCATTTTCTTTTATATATGTTCTCTACAAAAAGATTCGCAACAAGGCTGATTTTATGTGAATAATTGGGAATTAGGTTCCACAGGAAAATTCCACGAAAATTGAGCCGTGAATAGGCGGGGTTCCACTGATGTTCTCTAGCTTCAACTGTTACACCACATCATACTTTGTGGTATCTAAGTAGTAGCGGCTGAAAACAATTGTATGTTGCACTTCTCAGATTTGAATTTGCAGAAAAAAGCAATTTTACCATAAAATGTCATAACAGGCAAAATGGGAACAATTTTAAGCAATTTGAATCCCTTTCCATGCACTATAGTGTTGGAAAACCTTCAAAAGCCGTCAAGTTTTTATACATAAGAGTTTTGAAAGACGTCATGTAATTTGCTGCCTGTGTATAATTAACTTTGCAATAACATAATAAGCTCCATTCCTCTTAAAAAGCACCACTTATCTTCTCCTGAAACAATTATGACTTTGTGCTTTTTCACTGCTGGCTCTGAAACTTTGAGCGAACTGCACGTGGCCCTCGTCACAGCGAGCGCATCCTCTGTGCGTGCATCTATGCACGGACATATACTGCAGGGGGTGTGGGGGGGAGGGAACGGCCAAGTGTCCCAGAAATTAAAAAACAGAGGATTAGGTTTCCGTGTGAATGCATATGCTTGAATGTGAGCATCCATATGTCGGCGTGTTTGTCTGCCGGCTTGCGTGAGCGCTGCCTCTTACGTCGCACGGAGTCACGACCGGGCCCGTGTTGAGCATGCCAACTAAAAATAGTCTATTATTTATCGGCTCGGTGAACAACTCAGCGCTGCTTAATTATTGAAGATCTGGAAAAGGCTGAGGACTGCCATTTTTCATCTCTTCCCCATCCCTCCCTGCCGCTCGCCGTGCTTTGTTTCCAGAACACGGAGTGCTGGCATGATGTAAGAGCCTGCGTCACAGCTGACTGCGTGTCACTGTGTCATTCCCTCACTGCTGGAGGAGAATAATATTCCTGGCTTTTCCCCCTAATCACGCTGCGTGTGTGAGCATCCGCATTCCTACTGTTTATGAAGAGCATCCGAGAGGTGAAGGCACAGTTGTTAGCCAAACTGCCCCCTCTCTTACGGTTTACAGCTATAAGCAGTCGCCTTCAAACACACAGTTATTGTTGCTCTTTGGGAAATATTTATTTAGTCAGCTTTTATTAATTGGATTGCATTTCTGGACAGGCCAAGAGCAATTCGCTGCCTCTCTTAAGACGTAAATAAAAATAACAAGTCTTGTCGGTGAAACAAAATTTCACATTTTACACTCAGTCCATTTGCACTGGCCACATAAAAGTCAAGTTTATTTGATGTGTAGCACATTTCAGCAACAAGGCAGTTCAAAGTGCTTTACATCAAAAAACCATCATGCTAGCCACCAATTGTGAAACAAGCAATGAACATTACATTTTGTCAAAAGCCATCATCAAAATCATCCAGCAAATATACATCTAATATATTGATCAACTGTTCAGTTATTGTTAATCAAAGGGAATTTTAAACAGGTTTTAGCCTTGATTTAATGGAACTCTGTGTTTCAGCTGTTTTGCAGTTTTCTGGAAAACAGCAAAACACCTTCTATGCACCAGACTTGTGGTGCCTAGAAGCTTAATGCTGCTTCTCTGTTTTTGATTTTGGTTCTGGGAATGCATAATGTACTAGAACAAGAAGACCTGAGTGATCTGGAATGTTAATTCAATAACAAGTCTTTAACGTATTTTGGTGCTAGACAAAAAAGTATTTTCACTGAGCTACAGTGAGCCAGTGCAAGGATCTTACAAATGTTGTGATGTGCTCTATTTTCCTGGTTTTGGTCAGCGTTGATGTGTAGATCAATCTTCACATCAACGTTGACCAATCTGAAGACAAACCTCCCCTCAGCATGATTCAACCACCACCTTGGTATAGAGTAGGATTGTCAAACTCATTTTCGTTTTGGGCCATATTAAAATCATGAATGTTCTCAAATATCCAGTGGTGCCAGAATTTATTGGCAAAACCCATTAGCAAATTATAAAAATATTAATAAATAGCTGTTTCTGCATTTAATAAGCACTACCACGTTTCACAGTGAGCATGGTACAATCAGAGTGATTTACAAAAGATTGTGTTTAAAAAGGAAATTAAAGCAATTTTGCTTGATTTTTTGTTGTTGCAGACTGTATCACATTGCTTAGCAGCCTGAAATGTTTAAAGAATTTAGGCTTCATGATTCTTTTATGAATATATTTTTACCAAAAATACAGTAACTGTTGCTGTATGTGGGCTCACTCATGTATATTCTTCTTTGTCGTTTCATTCAAGAAGTTGGTTAACTAAAATAACAGTAAAATATTCAAAATTATTCTAGGGAACCATCTCCGTCCCTCAGCTAAATAACTTTGTAAGTTTGCCTTTTTATTGTAAGAGTATGTCTGGAGATGCACAAGTCAGACAATTTCCATCCACTGGAACATAGCTGGGTGTTTTCTAGAATGCCATGCATTGCTTTTTATACAACCATTAAACCCCACCGAATATTGTATGTATGTGTCAAAGGTATAAGACAAATCAGCTTCCTTTGCTGCACATAGGGAGACAAGAGGAATACTGAAGGATGCTTTAGTGACGCTTATTGATGTCAAAGCATCCTTTGTAGCTTACATGTCTCATCTTTAGTGCCAATCAGCTGAGTGAGAGCTCTTTGTTTGCGTTGGTGATAGTCTACAAACCTGTGCGTCATCCTGACTGACTCTTTGTTCCCAAAGATTTAAACCTTTTTTGAAGAAGCAGTGGATCCATGTAGACCTGACTGATGGTTTGGTGTTAGGAGAGGCTACGGTTAAAACTAAAGTTATCCTCCTTCCGTATTTAGGTGTAAAATTATTTTCTTTCAAAAAGATAATAAGACAAATTATAAATAGTAGTTTTGAAAAAAAATTTTATGATATTTTATTACAAATTACACATCAAAAATATTTAAAAACTCAATAAATAATGGATCTTCATTGGCATTCTTATAGTTGCTATCTTGCTTTTTGCATTTTTCCACTCATATTTGGACAATGTATGTAAATGACTTTAAAGTCTTTATGTTTGGAAGGTCTCCTTGTCATCTCCCTGTCATATTCAGATCTGGACTTTGTCTGGACTCTCAACTATAATCTGCCAGCTGTATGAGCAATTTTGAGCTCAACATTTCGGGAGTGATTGTGCACTCAACAAAATGTGGTCTGCCAGTGTTAATACATTCAAAACAAGTGTCTGCTGTGGTCTATCAATAAATGTTTTAGTTATACACGGAATACACAATGGATTTCAATTTGAAATGGTTCAAAAGGTGTGAAAACTTTTGCACAGCACTGTAAGTCAGTATGAGGTTACCCAACTTCATTGATACCACATGTACAGTAGATGCCATGATGAGCAAATAACACACTGTACATTTCAGTCCTAGAGTTCACTAGGTCCATTCAGCCATACAGGACACATGGCCTCAATGACACACACACACACACTCATAAATGGATGAACTCCTCTGACCCTTTGCCACATAAACAGGCGAGCATGTCAGGAATGCCCACGTGCATTTACAGACAAGTTTTGTGCCAATGGTGGCATTTGTTTGGTTAATCGGTTGGAGAAGGCAGCAGGACCTTTTGTTATCATCTGGAGCACAGGGCGGAGCCTGTTGGCTGAAAGAACCTATGGGCATCAGCAACATTCAGCCGCTTTCATCAGGGAACACAGGACGCATTCATGCAACATGGAAGATTAGCGATGTGGAAAACGTCACCTGTGAGGTAAAGATTGAGAAAGCAGAGAGAAGCCTCATTTTTCCAGATCCGAGCTTAACACTTCAGCTTAAAAGTAAAATGAATAGCTTCAGGGAAATAAAGAGTGTGTATTTGTAACACGTGCCGCTTGGTGCCGCAGTTTGTAGTGGTGTTGGAAAGCAGCAAGAAGGTTCTGGGTTCAAATTCCAAGACCTTTCCAGCATTTCCTGAGCAAGTGTAACACAGGCAAAATCCCTATGCCGTCCACATGGACATGCTAATTGGGTTCTGTCCTCACTTTAGTAATTTCTTGCTGCAATGTCTGAGTACAAGTCCGGTTTAGAATTATTTTTGTTCCACAATGAGCCTCCACTTAGATATCTCACACATTTCTAAGGAAAAGAGGTTGACTTAATTGGCAAAAGCTTCCAGAATGAGTTTCATGCTTTCGGTGTAATATTTCAACGACACAAATACATTTTGATCTAAATTGTGAAAATCATTTTGTTTTGGCCCATCACATAAAAATGTCAAAGAATGCAAGTTGTAGAGACACTTAGAAGCAAACAGACCAAACACAGCTGTATGTAATTCCTATTGCCTGAGCCAGATGGAACCAAAAGTTGGAGATTTTAAACAATCTGCGTCAGCAACACTTTGAAGTTACACGAGAGTGGGCAAGGTCAGATGATTCTTATGTGAGATGAGGACAAAATTTCTTCACTAAGCCAGGAACAAATAGGATAAATTTCATTCAAGAGAGATGCAGCAACTAGACCCCCCTCCATGACTAGCAGTCAGAGGTCTGACTCTTACATCTAACCGTGAATAACATAAAGGAGCCATTGTTTAGAGTGCAATTACCATCCGAGATGATTGTAAAACTCTCACAAGGAGCCGCAAACAAGGTGAGAGAGAGAGACGACAAGAAAACATTGTCTGAGCGTTAGTGCCTGCTCAACAACACTATTGTATTGGCTTTCGCTTGATGGGTCCAGGTAGGGGGAGGTAGACGGACAAAGAGGGAAAATCCACTTCTAACAGCAATTTACCATGTCATGCGCTTGACAAAATCCACATTGTTCAACATTTAAACAGCTGTTTGAGATGAACTACAGAGAAAGAGAGAGAGAGAAGATTGACAAGGAATTGAGTTTGATGTTTTAATGGGTCTCAAAAGTGGCCGTAGCTACTGGTGGGGTGGCAGAAAGTAACGCTGAACACACAGTTTTGCTCCAAATCCAGGGGGCTGATAACCTCCCTCACTAAACCTGTTGTTTAACTTAGCAGAACTACGAGGTGAAATGGGGAAAAAAATGACAGAAATCATGGCGTTAGGGAAGAACATGAGTCACCGAAGATTAAGAGATGTGTACGTGGCAGAGGTTCTGTCTGTTCTCAGTTACCCCTACCTCCAAGCCCTTTCCTGCGCAGCTTGTAAATGGTAGCATTCTGCCAACAATGTGGGGTTGTGAGGGACAGTGGGCTTGACTGTCTGGCAGGGGAAACAGGCGAGATGAACCCGATTAACAGTCACATCTTGTTCTCTTGTGATCTCGAGTTGTGTAAGCCTCGTCTTAGCAAAATAACAATTTGCAACCATTAGCTACAAGTCATGTTTATTGATTTGTTTCAGTGTTAACCATGTATTAATCAGATTAGATTTACATTTCCTTTTATGAAATACTCTAATGTACTGGTAATAGATATGTTCTGTACAAAAGTAAATATAAAACGACTGCTATATTTAACACATATTCTTGGAAAAAAATATTCACACTTACTAAGTTACAACACCAAACTTGTTCAGATTTTATATACTAAACAAGTACAACTAAGAAGTGGATGAAGGAAAATGATAGGTGGCGTTCAATGTTTGATTTTAGGGTATGTCTTTGTAGCTTTGCTGCCAGATAATGATGCCTGATGAATAGTAGTAAATAGTAAAATGGTGGTTTGAGAATGATGTACATGTTCAATTTAGGTCTTATTTGAAAAACAACTTCTACAAGATTACTGACAGACACCAGGATGCTAAGAAGTTTTACAACACCCTAAAATGCAATCATAGGTGTTCGAAGCATAGAGTTGGAAGACCTGACTAGCTCACAATCATAGTACCATGAGTTGTACTGTGTATCACAAGGTGTTTAAAATGTGAAACCATCTGGAAGAAAAACTCAAACTTAAGCAGAACTGGACCCTGCAACCTGAGAGTGAATCAAAACATACCAGTAAATCCACCAACAACTGATTGAGAAGGATGAAATGGAAAGTCCTGGACCGAGTCAAAGCCCAGATCTTGGTGTAACTGAGATGACATGGGTTGACCTGAAACAGGAAACTGATCAAACATCTCTGAGCTGAATGTAAGGAGTGTGTTCTAACCTTTTCTTCAGCTAAGAACTCATTTTATATCTGCAGTTTAATCAGTAAAACAAGATTTTACTTGTTTTATTTAGTTTAGGTTCAGGTTGCCTACTTGCAAGTAAATGAATACATATTTGTCAGTGATGTATGAATATTTATTGAGGTATTCAAAATCTTTCATGTGATTGTAACAAACAGTCGACTCAGTTTAAATCCAGTTGTTCTTGGAAGGCTTTGTAGGATGGTTTGAGACTATTAATTGAGAAAAAAGGATCATGAAGACCAAGATAGACACCAGAGAGATCAGGTATAGAGTTTTGGAGAAGTTTAAGTGAGGTTGTTCAAGCCATTCTTCAAAATAAGAAAAAGACAGTGGCACAACTGCAAACCAACACAATGGAGCTGCATTAATTGTGGTGGAATCATGCTTATCTTCAGCCAGGAGCTAAATCCTGGAAGAAGCTATGTTTGATGCTTTCAAATTAAAATTGATTTTAATCCAAAGAAATACCAACAAAATCCATTGAAGTTTGTGGTTGTAGTGTGATAAAATGTGAAAAATATTAGGGGATATTAATAGTTTTGCAAAACACAGTGACAAAATTAAAGCCATACATCCCAAATGTGTTACCACAGCTGACATAAATGACAACTGAAGGTGTGAAAAATAGAAGTTTATGTCACACATAAGAAAAACCAGCCAATGGACTGATGCCCTATCAGCCACGCAAAGCATCGGTGTCTTAACATCGTCAAAAATCATCTTGGTTCTCGCTTTAAAGTTTGCGGCTTGAAAACAGGCCTTTGTTATGCAACTGCTGCTCTGGTAGTAGTCCATCTGGGAGTTCTGTCCTGGCACGTACAAACATGTGTGATAGCGTGTCAGTGTGTAGGAGGGAGAACAAGATGGAAAGAGTCAAAAGATTGTGTGTTGCCCTTTGTATTCGGCGTCAGTTAAATTCACGTGCGATTTAAGGTTTGCCGTTTATGGTTCTCCACCTGATGGCTTCGGAGGTTGTGCATCAGCCGTCGTGGCTGCCAATATGTTCATATTCCTCACTACGTGCCATGGTTTGTGTATGTCTGCGCGTGGGGGCCGCAGCAAGCTGGTGAGTGGGCCGCTTCGCCGCCTTTTCCTCCTCTCCGCAATCGGAGACGCTTCCACTGCGTTTCTCAACCGGAGCCATTCACAGCCGTGGCTAAATAGCCCCAGAAACAGGATGTGCGCCAAGTTGTAGCTGCTAGTGCTTGGCTACGGGAAACTTGACCAGCTTCCAGCATTATGTAAAACCTGCCAGATCAAGCTGTGTAGTCATTTGGTCACACGCTTAATTTACATTTTCTGCAACAGAATGAAAAGCACCGGAAGCTCTTTTTTTCTCTCTCTCTCTGCTTTTTGTTTTTTCTTCTTCCTCCCTGCTTGTGTAGGGACAAAAGTTTGGAAGGAGGCTAATTTCCTGATCAAATCTGCAATTCAAAGACTGACTGAATGTTATGTCACCATCACTTAACTGATTCTTGGTTAGATTTTAGACCAGAAAGAAACTGTGACAAGGAAATAAGGTTTTTATTGGACAATAAGTGTTAAAAGAATCAACCTTGTGTATTCATACCCCAGATTACAGGATCACTGTCCTGCTGGAAGCTGAATTGAATTATTAGTCAGTAAATTACTGATTACTGACTAATAAGTCTACCATAAAGTTTGTGAAGTATGTGCGATGATGTTCCCACCTGAGCCAATGTTCTCTGCTCCTCCTCCAGAGTTACCATGGTGATCTTAGCTGCTTCTCAGATAGGTGATGGACTGAACAGCACACTGTGAGATGTAAAAGTTAAAAGATATTGTAAACGCTAAGATATTGTTTTATACTCTAATCCTGCTTTAAACCTCTCACTGATGCTGTTTGTTCTGTGATGTCCTCAAATAATCTTCAGAGAACAGCTGAATTTATACAAAGATTACACTGCAAACAGGTGGATTTCATACAAACAAGGAGGCTTCTGAAGGCATTCTTTTGAACTTGATTGATTTGCATCATTTTCCTTTTAGTTGGCACTGTTCTGTGTTGGTTTATCACATAAAATTCCAAATGATACATAAGATTTCTGCCTATAATATCACAATAAATGAAAAGGGTGTTTTATAGTAACTAAACATATCTAAAATTACACATACACTTCTACTTTACCCAAAAACAAGGTTTATGTGACTAATGATCATTACCCAAAGGCCATATAAGAACTCCAGTTAAGTTGTTTGCAATGCTACACTGAGGATCAGCCTCTTTAACACCGTAATAAAAGATTCAAGTCCTCAGGAGAAGAGGCCCATGCAGCTGAGGACTGTAAAACAAGACAGACCACCCCTGCTGGCTGATTCCCGTCCACAGCTGTCTCTGGCCTCTCAACTCCTCGTGGGTCCACATGTTTTGTGGCCAGCAGCTCGCCATGTGTGGGCAGCCGTCAGAAACCTGGCGGATCACCTCTTGCATGCAGGGTGACACCTAGTGTTCAAAGATTAAAAGGCATAGATCATCAAAGTCAGAGAAAAGCCACTTATTGGTGGTTTTATATGATTGAAGGAACAGTCCTCACTTTTATTTATTTATTTATTTATTTATTTATTTATTTTTTACATGAAATTGCAGTTGGTGCAAGAGCATAATTTCATTCAAAAAACAACCTTAAATTTAAGTTAATTTAATTAGTGAGAACATTCAGTTTAAGTAAGCAAGGAAATTGTTATAAGACAATTGCTTAACTTGCCTGTATGAAACTATGTGAGCACTAGCTAAAAACCTAAAAACTACTGAATCAGTGTCAAACAAAGCTGGATGATGAGACAAGTGGATCTCTGGGAGGATGGTAAAAGAAAAACTCCACAGAGTTCCCTAATGGAGAACTGGAGTTAAGCCAAAGGAACACAAAGTCTAATTTATAACAATTTATTTATATGGCTTCATATGGCGATGTGTGTGATATTGAAGGGTGGTATACTTAACTTTGACAAAAAATACCATGTTGACTCAAAGTATTTTGGCTAATTTATGATCTCCTGATTTTTAAAGATTTGACCTGCTGATTCCAATTCTAGATGATTTTGACTTCATTTCAATGACAAAAGAGGGTAGAAGAAGAGCGGTCACTACGTCTTTGCTTTAGGTGCAGTATCGACATCACATGCTTTAAAATAGGATTTATAGGGTAAACCCGGATTCAGACTGTCACTATTGGTGACAGCAAACATTGGTCTGCTTGTGATTCATTTTTTAAAAATTGTGGAACACCAAGTTCTTTCATATCTTTGTAGTATGTGTGTTGGCTTTGATGTGCTCCCACTGTGAAAGGTTTGTGTATATTGGGATCAGTGGTGTGGAACTCAGTGTTCTGCTGCATAATGACCAAGTAAGTTACTTTTCTTTTGTTTGTATCCATGATTTTTTTACCCACATTAAAGGATCATAGATCTATTTGGAAATAAAATTTCAGTGATTATTATCATTGCTCTCAGATAATTATTAGCCTAAATAATCAGGCACCATATGATGGCTAACCAACCATGTTTATTTTAGCTTAAAAAAAAAGAAAAAAAAAAAAGCCCATTCTGTTCTATAGTCAGCTTTTCAGTGCATCTCTAGATTCCATTAGAATCTTTAAAGTTACATATTTAAGATATGTTGGATTCAGTCTTTAATCTGTATTTGATTCTTTTATGTAAATCTGCAAATCTGAAAAGGCATTTCAAAAGTACTTTAGCACTTAACTTGAAAACCGTGAATGTGACTAACAGGCTGCGTCGGGTACGCTTCAGTGCGGAGAGGTACTGTGGGGAATGCCAGCGGACCGGCAGCTCTTCATGGCAGATATATGTCCAAAAGTGCTGAGCTGACAGAGAGGTGACAGGCAAGGCTTAGCTGACCCAGCAGTGCTCACTCTGACTGCAGAATCATCAGCACAGACTTCAATACGGACCGCACTCTTCTTTTCCTTCAAAGCCGACCCCTCTAAGACGCTCGGAAGAGACAGAAAATGCCTAACTGGTGCTCAGGAAGAAGGCTGCACTTCGAAACAAGGCTTCATAAGAACTCCAATCGTAGAAAAACAGCAGATTTTGTTTTTCCCCGAAGGTTGTTGAACTGAACGCGAATCACCCTTTGTGCTGACCGAAAGTAGCCCTTTCCGTTGCATAACCGCCATCAGTGTGGTGGTCAGCGAGGATAAGCTGCTGAGCCCTCTTGTGATCGCTGCTCTCTCTTCTCTGGGGTCCCCATCCAGAAAAAACAAAGCCATATGAAGCGATAGCGGCCAGGAAATGAGTTCCACGCCGAGTGACACAGAAGCCCGCGAAGGCCACTTTGTTTGCTGCTCGCAATAGACTGCGCTTTGCTTTCATGTGGCTTCTGAAGGTTCATAAGAGAACTGCGTCCCCTCTTATTATGTTGCGATGGAACACGTCCACTAAACAATTCAATAAAACAAGGATCAGAGTGAGCCACGTTTAGGAAGCTGGAGGAAGATGAGAGAATGGTTTGGAGCTCCAGCTGTAGTCTGTTGTATTCTGAGAGTACAACTGACTGACTTGAGCACATGCTGCTTAACACAACAAAACAATTATTTCAAATTGGATTGGAAGAGAGTAATTTTAAATACATGTGAATTATCTCCAGAGTTAGTTAGCAGCTTGACCTTTTGGCCTACATGTAAAACACAACGTGAGGAGGAAAAGCAGCACCACTTGTCAGCTTCAATAAGTCGGTGAAACACAAAGGTGGACGCAGCAGACCAGGGGGATACCTTTCGTGGATTGAGCCAAATAGGAGACGATAGCAAAAGAAAACCTGTTAGAGGCTGCAAAAGACACAAACATTCACCTTCCAGCAGTTTTGCTCTACTTTGTGTTGGCCTAATACACTAAATCCATAATAAAAAACATTGTGATTAGAACATTGGAAGATGTCAAAGGTTAGAATTACTTTTGCAAGAAAAAAAGTTAGCATTTTCTCTTGCTTTGAGGATTTTTGTATTTATCAGAATAAAAATAACAAATTGATGCTTTGGAGAATATAGAAAGACTAACAATTTATATAATTGTAATAACAGTGGAAACAATTGTGTCTTTTTGCTTTGAAAAAAATGTTTTGCCATCGAGACTTTTAAAGTTGCTGGAAATTATATTTTTACATAGGTGTGATGATTCATGTTGCTTCTTTTAGCCATATTTGATCTTGGTTGGATTTAAAACCATCCTAAAACCTGTTATTGGTTTGTTTAGAGGAGTAATTGATTTTCACCATTGTTCTGCTACACAAGTTTGAGCTTAAGGACACAAACTGAAGAAACAGAGCAGCAAGATCTAGATACCACCACCGTAATGTTTGACAGTAGGCATGAGGTTTTCTTCTGAAACGTTGTTAGTTTTATGCCAGATTTAACGGGACATAAACCTTCCAAAAATTATTAGTTTTTCTTGTCAGTCAGTACAATATTTCTTCAAAGTTGTGGAGATCATCAAGATGATTTTTAAACCGTCCTTTCTGTGTTCTTTAGTCAGCGGGGTTCTGGTCTTCTCCACCAATGAAGTTATTTGTGCCCAGTTTCTTTCTCATTATTGAATCATTAATGCTGATTAATGTAGGATGTAGACCTGCAATACTGGAGATACTCTGGATTGTTTTTCAACCTCATGTATGTAATGTGAATGCACTTTTGAAGTAATTTTGGTAGGCCAGCCTCCTCTTGGAAGGTCCACCACCCCTCAATGTTTTCTCCATTTCTTGATAGTAGCTTTCAAGTCAGTTTTTAACCATTTTGCAGACTTTTAGATATTCCTGATTTTGTTTTGCATCTGCTTTTGAATTTTTTTTAGCTTGAGGCAGGATGCGTATCTTTGTGACGCCTATTTTGTATTGTAGGACAAGATCTGTTTCAGTGATTTCTTAATTACTCAACAGTAATGAAAGCTGGGTTAGTTAACAAGGCACTAGTTATGTACTTGACATTGCTTTTTTGCTTTAATAAGAGAAATCCTCATCTTTTGTATTGATTCCGGTTATTTTGTCCGATTTGTAAAGGATGTCTAGTAATCTAAAACATTAAATTGTCCCAAAAAGCAAAAAAATAAATAAAATAAAAATCTGCAAGGGATAAATACGTAACTGTTAAAAAGCCATAGAAGTTATTACAGGTTATTACAGAAATAGTTGCGGTTTCTGAAAGGAAAAAACAAAAAAATCAAATCAAATAAAATAAAGAACAAATTCATGAGAAAAACATGTTTTTGTAACAGTAAGCATAAACTCTTGCTCTTCCACCCTCAGCAATTCAGTTTATCGCCAAGACTTGTGTCATCTGTGACTCCTTCTCTCCCCTACTCATCAACTCCTTGTTCCCTTCCGTCCTGTTTACACCCTCCAGTGTCAACACCACCTGAGCGCCATGGCAACAACACACTGCTATATGGAGAAAGGAACAGAGGTCTCCGCCTCCACCAGGGTTTTACAGCTGGTTTTGGACAAAAAAATGGTCTGGAAATCACTTTGAAGTTGGATCCAGCAGTGCAGGAGAAAAATGCCTTTGATGTGGATAACCAGAAAGTGTCTTATAAATGCCGCAGGTGTTACAATAGGTGAACAATACAAAATCCTCCTAATTCATCACAAACCCAATGTTACATAGGTCATGCTTCCAGACGCACAACCCCTGATGCAGCTTTTTTAAAAATATATATTTTCTTTACATTTATTTCCAGTAGAAATATTGCTCAAAGCGTTTTTGAAAAGGATAAGAACATACCTGATGTTGCTTTTTCAACCAGCTGCTGAACATCTGGCTCCGACTGTCTGTGACTTTATTGGTGTGCTTATGGGATCTCCGTGTTAGGTTCTCTAGCCATCCAAGGATGACTTATCTGAAGGGGGAATGTCTAACATTTTACTACCTGCACACATGCAACACTTGAGTGTTAGTTGCAAGGTGCTGCAACAGAGAAACCACATGCCTGATCCCAAAAGCGGTTGTACAGGACTCCCTATGCTTTAGAATGGAAGTATAATGCAGGTTATTAGGGAATTCCACCATGATAAAAGGTACTCTATAAAAAATATTTATGAAAACTATTATTCATTGAAGGATTCCAAATTGATGAAGCAGAATTTTCCTTACCTGTCCAGGGTGAATCCCAGCTCTTATCCATAGACCACCAGAAAGATACACCAACCCTGCAAGGACGAAGGAATAACAAAAATACTCAATGAATTGTCCTGCAGATCTTAGAAGATTCAAATAAGGAATTGGTGAGGCACCATTCCTATATTTGCAGTCTAATCAGCAAGGGGACTTGTTAAGAAAGCTGAGTGATTCGTCAACAAAGTCTATACACTAATCTTCTTCCAGAGTAGGCAGCGATAGTTCAGTCAACTTCAGCCTTCACTAAGAAATGCAAGAAAGATTCAGGACACAAAGTATACATGGCTGATCTTCTGCATTGACACCTGGATAGATGGATCAATGTTAGGAATCATCAGTTCTACATCCGGCTTCATTCATAGATCTTGCAATAGAGATTAAGTCTTACAGTCTTCCTTGCAGTTGTAAAAAGAAAATTCTGGTGTTACAAAAAATAGTTCTTGCTCTGCTGCCCCGGCTCCTTCTCCAAGCACACCATGTTGTATTCGTCCCCGGTCCTTTCTCACCTGGACTACCTCCTCTGACACTTGGCCAAGAATTTGTCTTCCATAACGAGCCATGTATTGTCTTAGATACATCACTGAAGTTTAGGCTACTCTCCATTGAAAACCTAACCCACCAAATCAAACCATTTTGTTCAGAAACCCATACACATGTAGTTGACTCCCAATGACGCTAATGACCAGCACCTCCAGTCCAAGGCCCTCCTTGATGACCAAGCTTCTCACATCTTCACTGAAGATTGGGCCAGCCACACTGGATAAACCTGATTTTAGTCACTTGTATTTGAGATTGTGCTCCATCCACTTTTCATGGCATAGCTGGGACATACACTGACAGGTAAAACGAGACTCTTTCCTATTGGGTCAGTTCCTATACCACAAAAGTCTCAAGCTTTCCCCTCATTACTGCAAATAAAACACAAATCCATTGATTCATCTATCTATGCCCCTTTGAAAAACACACCTATCTACAATTTTTAGACAAGCTAGCAATGTTGGATGCCTTTTTCACAATTTTCAATGACTGTATGTCTGATAAGTCTGTAAAACTTTCATTAGTATGCACTGAAACAAAGTTTAAAGTTTTTATATGTTCTGTCTTATAAATCCTTTTACCGAGTTCGCAGTATACTGAGTATGTAGTGAAACATTGCCAAAGCCTTTAAATCACAAGGTAATGCATTTAATGGGAGTACAAATCTAAATTGCAGATTTTTCTTCTTTCTAGATGCTTACAACAGGTTACATCACATTCTCAAGCATCTGATACTGAAGCAGCATGCTAAAGAATTAAAACCATCTTAGTATAATACAAGAATATGTTGAGGTAAAACATCAATTGACTAGGCATTTGATGTTCTCCAGCCATTTGCAAAACAACTTTCTACCAAAGATGAACTCTTTGGACATATCACAGGGACTGAGGTGTGCATCTGGACTCTAAAGCTCCCTGATAAAGAAAAAAAAAAAGGGATCTCATAGTGGTTTTAGGACAGAAGCCCAATCCACATGGCTTAAAGGATCTACTGCTAAGCATCTTGGTCTGAGGCACTCCTGGAGAACCCCAGATGTTTTCCCCCCCACATACCAAAAGGACAGAACTGTCTAGAAGTAAAATAGGTACAGTACCTGCTCAGTTTTAAGCATTTGTTTATAAATCTACAGTGTTAAAAGGTGTGTTTGAAGGATTGCCAAAGGGAGCCTGAGCTGACTAATGGTAAAAAGGTGTCTCTTGGGTATAGATAGTCACGTTTTTTAAACCACAAATATTTCCTGTCAAATCTTTTGCTACAGTTAAAATTCCTTTTGAAAGGGTTCTTTTCAGAGAAAATAGAGTAATGTAACTCTGCCTCGCTTATTTCAGTTTGTCGTCTCCGGCATTTCTCCTTTTGGCCATGATCTGTATCTGATGACCACTGGAGTCTCATTTTGATTCTCCTCTTTCTTCACCGTGACAGACCAGAGAAGTGACCACATTACTCCAGGCAAGGCCTTACCCACCGTTCTCTCTGGTGAACAAGACAAGTTATTTGAACATCTCCTCTTGCGTCACAGACTGACCCCTAGCAATCAACCTCTTTCCTGGTGGTCCATTGCCACATGCTGTTAGAGCATCTGCAACAAGCTAAGGTGAGACCCTGAGGTTCCCAAACCCTCGTCACAAATGCACCTTGAGATGCCGTCCATAAACACCACAATCAGATATAGTCCACCTTGTACTGGGAACAAGTTACACTTTGCGCCAGAAAAGCAGACACAGCACTTCCTTTGACAAGTACCAATTATCCCTTAAAAACAACCCAGGAAAGATGCAGAATCCCCCACAAACTACCTTAACTGGACTGTTGTAATCCTTCTGCACATGTGGACAATACAAGCAAAGTGCCATGAACAACTCAGCAATTCCATAAGCTTAAAGATCTGGTTCACTGTTCCAGAGCCAGTATAGATTATTTCATGAATGCAGTAATAGCTAGAGCAAAAGCAGATAAAATGTCTCAATGTTTTCATTTTTATTTGCATCTCAACAGACAAAGGACTTAAGCCTACAGCACTGAGAACAAAGTCTCCTATCTGTCTCCTCTCATTCCTGATGGCTGCAAAAGATCAGAGGCCAATGATTCAGTCGTGACGTATTGCTGTACATGGAAAGCACACTGGGCCTAATCTCATCACCCTGTTATGCTCAGCACATATGCACACCTGCACATGCAGAGAGACAATTCTAGACCTGGACCCTGGCTTCAGGATCAAACAGATCATTGTAAGGGCAGTCTCTGTTCAACACTGAGATTAGGAAGGAATACCCCTCTGAAAACGGTCCAGCCACAGTGAATTGTACAAAAGAAAGTAAAACAATACAATTTTCACTCTATTGAAGTATATAAGAACATTACAAAGAATAGAAAGATTGTTTTCATTCTCAGCGCAATGAAGCAAGGCAACAAAACACTGAATAATTAAAAAAGCTGGGATTGGCTCTGTGTTGTTATTGAGTTGAAATGCTCTCAGGTAGAATCTAATTTCTGTACATGCAATCAAAACAGCAGTTATTGAATTCTCTGCTGCTTAAGGGCCGTAGTGTGTTTTCTTTTGGTGGAAAAAAAAAATATTGTGACCTAAATAATTCAGATGTAGATTATGTTTCCCTGTTTTTTCTCACCAAAGGTCAACTGAATTTACTCTGGGAAATACCAAACATAGAATCCAACCGTGGCAGTCTCTTTAAGGAGAAAAGAAATCTGGATCAAGTGCTTTTGATTTTGCTGTTTTCTGCTAAGATGCAACTGCAAAGTCATTGTATTACTTTAGATCTGCTATTTTTGTTAAATTTAGGCATTTTTGTGCATCAATAGGATGCACAAAAATGCATCCTATTGAAATCCTAAACGTATTTCAACAAGGTGTTAGTTTAAGGATGCACATTTATGCAACCAGGTTATTGTACTTCGCTATTATTACTTTTTAACTTTTTCTTCTCCATATGAAAATTTAGGAATCTGTTCAATTGAGGGAGATATGGAGGATGATGATATGCCGGATCTTGCTGAAGGTGGTCATTTGAGCTCCAGGGCTCACACAAGCTGCAAGTCAGTGAGTTAGATATCGTTCACAAACAAAGCAGATTTCCAATTTCCCCCTCCTCAACCCAAGGCAAATGGCTCCAGCTGTTCCACCCTCTTCTAATGCTTTCACTTCCTGTCAATGTCTACATCTTATAAGAAAAGAGGCCAGAATCACAAGGGTTGTTGTCACTGTTTGCACCTTGAACGAAAGATTCCTCAAGAAGCCATGAGTCTTGAGCTCCAGCCCACGGCGTCCAGTTTGTCCGGCCTAATCGTCGGCGGTTGGGAGCCCTTCTGGCCAAAAACAAGGCGAAGCTGACCGCATCAGAGAGGGCAGCAAGTTTAAGGAGTGCCTGACATCAGAGGCTGTGCAGACCGCTGACAGACAACAAAAGCACATGGTGCCACATCTGGCTTCTAGTTTAACATGCAGTTTCCCTTAGAGCATCTCGGCACTGTGATTATCCCCGTCCCACCAGCCTATAATGGAACAATGAAGACTTTCGGCTAAGGATAGCTCTGGGAAAAAAGCTGGTTTGAGATGAAACCCTTGATGACTTAGGAAGAAGAGCAGTAGATTTAGATGCCCAAGAAATGCCACTGAACAAGAAGAGGTGAAAAACACTTTATACAGATTTTGGTGCCATCACCTTTGTGTCCCTGTGTTTTCCATCTCTGGAAGCTTCCTAGTAGTCACCCTGCTACAGCTGGACCATGTGCTTCACAGCTGAGGTTTACTGGCAGCGGAAAACCACCGAGGTTAAAAGAAAGTATCGGGGTGCCCCTCCAACCACAGAGCGAGCGCGCGAGCATGCATGTGCAAAAATGCATGTGCAAAACTGAAGCTAGGTCGCTTTACCGCAGGAAGGGGAGGCCAGCATTCAGAATAAACAATCCCCAACAAAAGGAAAGCCTGGTGGTTAAAGGAGTGGTCTTCAAACAGGTCACGAGTTCAAAGCACTGAAAATCAGAAAGTCATGAAGGAGTATTGTTTTCTTTTCCCAGAGAGTGAACATTCGTTGCATCATTTTCAAGTTATTCGTAAGGTAAATGAATTTAAGATGTGGCCCAAGAGTAATTTGCCAACTCAGAAGTGTACATACACAAAAAGCAATTTGGGCAATTTGAGGAAATCCACAAGGTAATGTCAAAGCTTTATAAAATTCTGAAAGGTTAATTCACAACATCTGAGGTTGTTAAACATGCCCCCTGTGGACATACCTTAAGGAACTACTTAAATACAATGCTACCTTGTGTGACATGATGGAAAAAAAAACTAAAGAGATCAGTCAAGATATTAAAAAGACAATGCTGTACCTCTACAAGCCTGGTTCATTTGCCTCCTGGCTCTTATTGGTTGTTTCTAGTTAGCACTGGGAGAAGGCCTAAGTGAGGAAAAAGCAAATCTGCTTTGACTGTCATTAAGCATCAGGTTCCTGCAACAGACTTTCCCACTAAAGCTGTTACTGAGGTAGGCTCAGTGGATCACATCTCATCTCCAGGACATAAAACATCATATCAAATATGCATCTGATGAAGGCTAAATTCACCTAAAAGGGAGGCATCAGTATTAGGTACACTGACTCATGTATTAGTCAGGATGCTGACTCACGCTGATGCTCTCTTCTTGCCAAGCACCTCATATCATCCATCTCCTAAAGCAAACACTTTCTCCTTTGAGTTATGGATAAAATATTTAATAACACGAGATAGTTCTAACAGTGTAATCCATGCCTCTGCAGTGATGAGCCCAGCATGCTGAGTGCGAGGGTCGGAGTAGGGCAACTCTGCATCTCTGCTGCCGGCTCAGACAGGTCTCAACTGGCTGCTCCTTCCACCTTCAGCAAGATCCGGCAAATCAAAACAACTTACATCATCCCAAAGATAGCGGAGAGGGTTGATCAGGAGGAGAGACTGAAGGGTGGGCAATTGTTGGTAAGAAACATGACTATCTCCCCTTGTGCCCAGCTGGAGGAAAGTAATTTAGATTAAGACTAATCTCTTAAATAATTAAGCTTTAAAAGTAGGGAAATGTACTTTTATTACCACAGATTGTAAAGGAAACTCTGGATCAATGTAAGAGGAAATGGTGTATTATTAAGGATACTGAGTGCACAGTAAAGATGATTTAAAACACCAACACAGCATCCTGCGCTTTCTGGATCCATTCCAGACATGTGAGCGCTGAAGATCGAAATTTCAACAGCCAACACTGCCACCGTGAGGCAATCCCGAGTCACTGCAACACGATTGCATTTAAAATATCTCCTGCGTTGTCGGGCAGTTTTTCCTGAAAGCTTTACAAATGTACTGTAGACGTGACATGTTTGTTTTGGCTTGCTAAAAAAAAAGAAGAAAAAAAATCTTTGAAAAATGTCAAATCAAATGGTTAATTAAAATAATTCAAAGCTTCAAAATAAAATGTCTATAAATGAATTTGTGTTCAAAATACCAAACGTATTTTTTACATTACAAAGCTACCCAACTTTAACAGAACTCAGACCTTGTATTTCAGTTTCATAGGATTCCGAAACAAATTTAAATTTCTAAGATCTTTGTTTTATAGCAGTTGCCTTGATGTTTTGACTTCCCAGCATTTGCATTGTAAAACTAACGTTTTACTTAATCATTTAAATTAATGAATTACCCATTTTATTGTGTCCAAACTTTCACTTGTAATTGCTTTGTATTCATATATTTATGCAACTTGTTACCAATTGGCTCGTTTACTATGAGCGTCTGAAAGGAAACTTAATACTGCCCTCATGTGGTGATTTCAAATTACTGCAACAAAGTTACCATTGTCCTTTGATTTTCCATTAATTTACTGCTTCAGTTAAACTTGCTCCATTGTAAAAGTTATAAAATAGAAAGTATTTGATTAGTTAACATAGAATCACATTGAATTCAACATTATTCACTTTTATTGAAACAACTTTATTAAAACAAATGAACAGTGGCATAAAATGTCCTGTTTCTGTCCAATTCCACTGCTGGAAAACACTGGTGGGTTTTGAAAACAAAATATTGATTGTGGTCCAAGTTTTAAAAGAAAAAAAGTCAGTTCGTTCATATACTGGTCCAAGTTTCAACATCAGAGCTCCCCATGTGGCCCTGGAGTCGTCTCCGATGCTTCAGACTCTTCTTTTTCATCTACAAAGGAAGGAAAAAGGTGAGAGTAGTGCTACCGATGGTGAAATGTTTGAGTATTTAACGTAGTGACCCTCACCGCTCTGTTGGACACACTCGCCATCTTTCTCCTCATAGCCACTAGAGCAGATGCAGATGAAGCTGCCTTTATTGTTGACACACTCCTGATTCTCCTTCACACATGCAGGCTCCGACTGTGAACATTCATCAATATCTAGAAAGCAAGTACAGCAATAAGCAAAAGAGATCTGCATAAATGACTCTGTACACATGGTAATACAATTGATTTCCTCGATAATTTACAATCTACTAAAATATTTGCATCCTACCAGTGCAGGTTCCTTCTACATCCTTGTACCCTTCAGCACAAGCCTGGCACTCATCAGGACCACCTCCAGTGCAGCCGGTGCACGCCTCGTCACAACCTGTATGAGTGCAAGCCGATCAAAACTAATTAATTCAATGTTCAGCTGCTGTAAAAAGGTTGAAAATATTGTGATTATTTTATTATTTCTGAATTTTTTCCTCTTTAATCTGAGGAAACTAATCGAAACCTTACCATTGCAGGAGTAGGAACCTTCAGCATTAAGACAGTATTGATCCTCTTTGCACGGTGAAGGCTCTTTGGCACACTCGTTCACATCTGCAAATGATTCAGCCGACAACACAAATGTATCAGTTTCAAAATGTGCAACCCTACACTAAGTCTTTCTTTATAATTAAATCCCACACAGGGTCTGCAGAACAGGACGGTATTCCTCCTACCGACACAAGCTTCTTGGTCATCCTCCTCCCAGCCCTCCTTGCACTCGTCACAGTCCTGATTGGTTGCGCCGGTGCAGGTCTTGCATGACATGTCGCACTCTGCGGCAGGATGTAAACTCTGAATCATTGACCAATTCACTGAACTGTGTTGCTTCCTATACAAGTTGGCCTAAAGTTTACCTGTACACAAAGAGAAGGTATCGTTTCTGACTTGGTTGAAATACCCGTCGATGCAGTCTAAGCAGAACTCCCCCTTATAGGCGTGGTCGCAGCTGCACTTCCCGTTGCCTCCACGGGTCCCGTCGCCGTCACACACCCCGTTTCCATGGCACGGCCTCTCCGAGCCCCCTAGACAAGCTTCAGAAGCAAAATTATCATCATTGGTGTGTCAAATATTACAGCCAGATCTATTTTTCCTCTGGTTTCATTAGAATAGTTCTTTACCATTGCAGTCGGGTCCAAATGTTCCCTTTGGACAACAGACCTTGATAGTGTCTATGCAAAACCATTTGTGTAGATCTGGATGTTTGGTTTTCCTGCATCGCAGAAGGGGATGAAATGGGGAGAGGTGGACTTCAATTAATGTAGAAACTTACTGCAAAAACTTGCTAAGTTGAACTGGTTTTTCAATATTTTGGGAAACACTTTTCTGAACATCAGCTCATGCTCATTGACAGTCCCTTTGTCAATCTCACCGGACACCCACTTTTTAAACCACCAGGTCTCAAATTGCTCCTCGTGTTCCTCCACCATGCGGTTGCACTCAAAGCTGCTGCTATCACACAGATCTTCCAAAATCTCCATCAGGCGAATCTCACTGCAGGAAGACAGACATAGGTATATTCACACAGGGCATCAAAGAAAAGGAAGCTGGGAAGTACGACACAGGAGGCGACAAGTAAAAGTAAAGGTTCTCTATTTGGTGCAACCTTGTTGTTTAATGATCTGTTATCTGAAAACGTAGATAAGCTTCCACTGATTGACCCGGAGTTGGAGGACAGGACGATCTGGACTCGTCTCACCTTGTCTCATACTTGGAAAGTTTTCTCTCCTCCCATGCTGTGTTGCCTCCTCCAAAGTTCTGCTTTGCTGTTCTATCATAGCCCTGAAAAAAGAAGAAAACCACAAACCCAAGTTATTTATACCAAGTGGAAAGAAGTAGACGTTTTGCACCTACACCAATAAGGTCGACTTATCAGATGTGCCTTACAGGACAGGTGGAGACATTGGTTTATAATCTAACACTAATTCTTCTTCTCAAAGTTTCATGCCTGACCTTTCTGTTGTTTTTCCAAACAAACGCTTTTGACAAGCTGCATTTTAGTAATAATGGACGGCAATTTCTAAAATGAATGTTTTATTTAGGAATGCCAGATTTAAAAGGAGTGAGCACAAACGCCCGCCACATATTTCAAGTAGAAAGCAGCAATTAAATGCATTAAAGCGTGAATGCATTTCCTTTCGCCTGACAGCAATGCCTAAAATAGTATGTTGTTCCATGAGATTGAATAGTTTAAGCAAGACGGGTGTTTTGAAAAGATCTCTGACCTTGTTGAAGTTCTCAGTAATTTGCTGGCAGGTGCTGCAGGCGCTTTTTAAATCCCTCTTGGTGTCGCCGGCTTGAAAAAGCAAAATAAGAATGATGGAGCAGGAGATGAGCCGCAGCAGTGGAAGGGAAGGGGACAGCATCTCTCACCCAAACAGACTCAATCACGCTATCATGGCAGTACCTCTCTGCACCTACTGGTTTACACCGAGCTATAAAGTTCTGTAACGGTCGGATATATTTAAATGAGCTATTCCTAACATCAAACCGAAGATAATTGCATCTATGCAAAGCGCAGTTGAGTAGTATTTACATGCCGGTTGTAGAAAAAAAGAGATGCTTTTCTAGTTTTCCGCGTCAGCCTCTAAGGCTGATTGTGGCTTGTAGTAATTGGTTGAAAGGCCTGTCAATCATTAAAACAACCAATCACAAGCCGCCACGAGCGGGACATAAAACCTGGCCACACGTGGAAAATTTAGAAAACCTTTTTGTTTTATTCAAAAAATACTTTTTAATTTTGGAAAACCTCTTTATTGAAATACCAAACAGGTATCGACACGTTTTTGGATAAAACTACTAATATTATGCGACTTCAAAGCGTTTTGAGAGCGTTCACTTCCGGTGTTGACCGGAAGTAAAAAAATCGTCGGCTCTCCAGCTGTCATGGCGGAAAAGAGGAATGTTTTGGAGATGCCTTTGCTGCTTTTGTTAATTTCTCTGAGTGTCCTGCATTTATTCATTTGCCCTTTCACGAAAGTCGAAGAAAGCTTTAATTTACAGGCGACGCACGACATTCTGTACCACAGACTGGATTTTGACAAGGTAAGCTGACTTTCAATGATGTGGACTGTAAATCACACGCATGCGCACAGAAGAGACAAACCAAAACTCCTAGTTGCTTAAACGTCAACAGTTCACGCCTCTATTTTGGCTGTTATTAAAGTACAAATAAAAGATATATTCATATTAAAATAAATACTTTTTAAAATGACATTTCTGTAAATTCCTTGCTGCTGAAATGTTCTATACAAATTAAATTTGATTGATTGATTAAAACTTACATTTTATTTATTTTTACCTGACTTTTAGGTGCAAAATGGATAACATTTTTCTGACACATTTTGTTATGATGTTGTTATAGTAATATTTTCCACTATAATATCTGTTCATTATAATTCAGTAAGCAATATTTGAGATATTAAGGTTTTGATTGAGAAGTATCAGATTCATAAAATACGTACAAAGGTACAGTATATCTTTGGCCTTATATCCAGTATCATGGTATATTAAGGTTTTAAAAAGTTATAATTACAAAACTGTCAAATATTCATACAGCTTCTGAAGTTCTTTCACTGAGAGCAAAAATAAAACTAGATAGAAACATTTGAGTTTGGTCCCCCTCCCACACCTATTTCTGCACCCAGGTAGCTGAAAGAAGCCTACACATTTCCCGCTATTACAGCAGAAACATTGAACTCATTTGGAATTGCATCCAAATATGAAAAACAAGAACACTCACTTGTGAAAACTTAAAGACAAACAACACAGTTATTAGAACATAAATCTATTTGGCTTATAACCTGCTTAATAAGCTTCTTTGCTCCTTAGCTAAATAACTACTTCCCACTCAGCAGGAAGTTTAGAAAAGAAGTATTTAAAATATATAGTTTTGATTTGGCTAAAATCAGCATTGTGAGGTCAGAGCTTCACAAAAACTGAAGTTCAGAAATTGGCCACAAAATTGTGATTGATGTATCTCTAAATAGTAATGCTAATAAAGAAAAACCTTAGCAAGAAATTGCAAACTTGCGTCTAGTAAATTACAGGTGGTAATATTAATGTTTGTGACAGTACTGATTTTGTAAGGAATTTAAATATTCAAACAAGATTTTTATTTAAAATTGGTGTTACAAATGTCTGTTTTTATGGTTTGATGTTTTGAAGTTGGACAATGCACATTTTTTAGTCCGTTAGCATGTATATTTTTTAAAAGTTAATTGTTTTCACGATGTTTTGAGTGCGCTGGAAACTAGAAAATATCGCTTCTCTCTCAGTATGACCATCACGAATTCCCTGGAGTTGTGCCACGTACTTTTCTCGGACCCCTGTTCCTCTCCACGCTCTGCTCCCCGCTCGTCTCTTTATCATCTCTGCTGGAGGCACCGAAATTCTACACTCAGCTTATAGGTAAGTAAACAAACAGGCAATGACTGCTTTAACCTGAATGTGAAGATTTCTAATGTACATTCTGCTCAGTCCGGGCTTCGCTGGGGTTTTGCGTGATCGGCGCTCTGTGGCATATGCAGAGAGAAGTGCGGAGGCAGTTTGGCTCCACAGTTGCGTGTCTTTTCTGTCTGACCTGTGCCTCCCAGTTCCACCTCATGTTCTACAGTACCAGGACGCTCCCCAATGTCTTTGCGCTGCCTATAGGTACGCTACACTAACATCTTTACCGAAGAAATCTTGGTACATTTCTTTCTTTATGGTTGCACAATTCCTCTCAAAGTTCTTGTAGCGTTCACATCTTGGATGGCTCAGAAACACGGCTGGTTCATCAGCCTCTCAGCTTTGGTCATCATCGTGATCCGGTCCGAGCTCTGCATCTTGCTGGGCCTCATGCTGCTGATGGCGCTGCTGAGCAGGAGGCTGGGGCTGCTGCAGCTCATTTACCACGCTGCTCCTGCTGGACTCTTGTCTCTAGGTGAGAGCAGAATTTACAATATCTAATGAGCTGGGCAGAACGTTTGGCATCTCTTAAGATAGACTGAAAATAAATTCATTATTTTTTTTTATTAGTTTTATCCTTAATAATTGCATAAAATTAAACCAGAAATATGTTTGCTTTATTTTTTGCTGCAGCTCTGACGGTGACTGTCGACACCTTCTTTTGGAGGAAGCTTTTGTGGCCTGAGGGGCAGGTGTTGTGGTTCAATGCCATTCTTAATAAAAGCTCCAACTGGGGAATATCCTTTTAAAGGGAACCTATATTGCAAACGTCATATTTTGCTTTTTTGCACTTCCATTTGGGTTTCTTCTGCTTCTAAAAACAATCCAAGTGTTGTTCTAAAATGGAAATCCTAAGGATTTCCTCAAATATGTCTTTTCTGTCCACTCCCAGGTTCTCCTTAACTCCTCTCTCCATTAAACCTCGCCCTTTCTGTGGTATTTTTACTCCGCCGTGCCTCGAGCCCTGGGCTGCTCGCTGCTCTTCGTGCCTCTCGGCCTCCTGGACAGGCGGATTCGGCTGCTGCTGCTCCCCACAGTTGGCTTCATCCTCATCTATTCGCTGCTGCCTCACAAGGAGCTGCGTTTCATCATTTACACTTTCCCTGTGCTCAATTTGGCTGCTTCACGCGGCTGTTCCTTCATGCAAGTTAAAGTTGACTTAAAATAATCTTATATCGAGTTATATATATATTTATTTTATTTGAGCCATTTTTTCCCCCTTCATTTTGCTTCAGGTTGTGCAACTATCAGAAATCCTGGATGTACAAGCTGGGCTCTGCCGTTGTGGTTGGCCAGCTGTTGATCAACTCATTGTACACTGGCCTTTGCCTGTATGTTTCCCATCACAACTACCCGGGTGGCAAGGGAATCCAGGAACTACACAGGCTGTTGCCAGCCGCAGCAGGTCACAACTGCAATTAACCAAACTTATTTCCTAATATTAACACACACACATCTGGATTTTTAACGTGGTGCGCACATTTTTCCTCCCACCCTCCCCCCAGATGTTTTTGTTCACATCGACAGCTTTGCTGCCGAAACAGGAGTGTCGCGCTTCTTAGAGCAAAACAAAAACTGGAGGTAAGTGTTGTGTAAACATTGCTATTCACATTTATTGACACCCCTGCTAAAGAAATGTAAAAAGCATTCAATTAAACCCAGCAGAAAAAATTCCACGCTGCTGAAATAAGGAAAAACAAAATCGGGTCCTGTTGCAGCGTTAGTTGTTTATAATGCTTTAAGCATTTGCAGACTGTAGCTAGGAGAAACAGGTCCGTGTCACCAAGGAAACAAGCTATTTAGTTATTTTCTTCTACTATTTCATCACTTATAAAATCACATCTTTGTAAAAATGGCATGCTTCCCTATTTTTCCTGTTTTGGAGAGGGGCTAATAGAAATAAGCCTTTATATTGTTATTTAAGTTTCTTACTTCTCCCTACTCCTTTTTGAGAATGTCAAGATTAATGCGGTACAAAACTATGTCTTTTGCATTCCTTGTTCATGTGTGTGATTTTATACTTCTATCATGTTCGAGACAAATGAATTAATAAATCCTTATGTTTATGTCCCAAGGAAACAGGCAAGCAGCTTGCAATGGCAAGAATGTTTTTCTTGCCATTTTCTGACTCAAAATGATGAACACACAAGCTGCTTGAACGGCATGTTTTCTTGTCTTTTCCATTTTGAATATTGGGTTTCGAATCAGGACTGTCACATAATGACACCCTAAAGAAATGAGAAGTTTTGCTACTTCTATGACGCTGTACTTTAAAAGGTAAACTCCTCATTAAAATGTTTCATATTTACTTGTTTTAAAGGAAAAATCAATTATCTCCAACCACTCCTCTCTAGTTTTTTTTTTTTTTCCACTGTGAAATTTTGCTACAAGGTCAATCATTTTGATGCTTTTTACAAATCTTTATCAGACACCAGTGAATTGCGAGTGGAAGGATGCTACTTTTGTGCCATTACATAAAAATGCGCCTCATTTTGGTTATCTTTTTAATAAATGGTCTTCAATTCTACAGATACGACAAAAGAGAAGACATAAGCACCAGAAGCTCTGAGCTCCAGGTGTACTCACACCTGTTGATGGAGGCGAACGTCACCAAGATGCAGCAGATACATAACACTCACAAGCCTCTGGTCTACATCGAAGGTTTCAACAACATCGCCTTTAGCAAGGCTCACTTCCCACCCATCAGAGTTCACCTAGCGAGGAAAGCTGTGCTGATGCAGAGCAAGACTTGGGAGGGCACACTGAGAGAAACATGAGCTGAAATCTGATTTCAGCTCGTGTTTCAGCTACCAGATGACCAAAGACAATTAAAAATCATGCTGCTAGGTTGATAGAAAGAAAAAAAAAATGTATTGGTGTCACATACCAGCAGAGATCGCCTATGATCTTCTGCCCCAGCAAATGCATCCAGCTATTGTTTACACCAGAGAATCATTTATATATTTTGATTTGTAAATGAATAAAAGCCAAACAGAGAAAATGAAAGCATGTTGTTGTCCTTACAGAGATAGGTCAGGAGGTTTTGGAGAGAGGTAGTAAAAATCCAGAGTGGTTGGTGCTGGAGATTAAAGCTAACGGCTGTAATTGGTCTGAGGCCAAACCAAAATGTTCATAGCCTTAAATAACATCTTAAAAATGTAATTTGCTTTGTGTAACAGCTAAAATTGCTAACTTTGCATTGGATAATCGTTTTCACGGGAATTGCAGGTGGTGCAACAGCAATAATCTTCCTGTTTGAAACACTAAATGGGACCAAAATGTCTAAGATTAACTACATTATAAAGGAGTGGGTGACCTTGTTTCTTAATGGCTCATATAAGGAACCAGAACAGGAGCGGAACAGGAACTAAGCTTTATCAAGATTAACAAATTTTCCTTCTACAAAACTGTCAATTGAGCAATGTCCTATTTTTGTGATTTTTTTTAATCTTATTTGAATTTTAAGGAGAATGAGCTGACATTTCTTAAGAGTACATCTCTAGATGGAAATACTTCTGACGGTGCTGATGAAGCACCCGAAATCAGGAATAAAGTAAAAATAAATAAAAATGCTTATTTAAAATTTGATTTTTGTGTTTTTTAAATGGTTACATTCTTAAAAATGCCCTGGAAAAAAGCTGATAGAAACACAAGGCAGCATTCGCTTAAACTTCACATTTCACCCTTTTATATCAGTTATTGTGAGCATGTCAACTCCAAAGTCTAAAGCAAAATAAAAAAAAGATGGTATTTGCATAATCTTCTGTTTTGAGACTGACGTTTATGATGGGTAAAAATCAGCTTAGCTCCTCTTGAACTAAATGTTCCAGTACATTAACTAAACTGGACCAATGCTAAATGAAGACAAGAACCACCTACTGCAGGTAAAAAGCTACTTGTAAAAATAAAATAAAAACTCCCTCTATAAATCCTAGACTATCCCTTTAAATCCTTCAAAACTTCACACAAAAGCTAGAATAATAAAAAAAAGAATACTGTTCAAGAAAAACCTTTATTTACAAATGACCACAAAATTTGCATGTTTCCAGTCTGAATGCTAAAACGTTTATCAAATTAGGTTCAGAAGTCATTTAATATAAAAATGTACAGTACACTGTTCATCAATAATAAACCCATAATTTAATCCCCTGGACATAAACTTAAATTGTGCTTAAGAGACAACTGGTGTATTCCAAAAAACCCACCTTATTCTGAAAATACAGCCACATTATACATCATCTTATTAAAAACATTTCAGTGAGTAAAAAAAAAAAAAAAACATTTCTAAGTGACAGTACCGTAAGCCTCAAATTTACAAAGAAAAATTAAATAGCATTAACTTAAAACATATTTCAGTCACAGCATTTGTTTTTGGGCCATGTTGTCATTCTGAGAAAAAAATTCCTTGCATCTATGTTTAATTAATAATAATAATTAAAAAAAAACAACAACTGATCCTGATGCGATCAGCACAATTTCTATAATATTTACAGCATTTTGACCTGAAGTAGTTTTGGTTAAGGCACAAGGAGAGAGTAGACAACAGAAAAAAACAACAATAACGAAAGATTACAACCAAACACACCATCACTATCCCCCTACAGCTAATAAAAAAAAAAAAGGAAAAAAAAATCCCTCCCTGATACACTTCTCACTGAGACGTTTCATCACAACAGCTCCAAGTGTTTAACAGTAGTACACAATACAAGAAACCCTCAATCTGGCCTTTGCATTAAGAATCAGTGTATAAATCCCTATCTTACAATTAGCCCTACACAAGCCCACCCATTTCACAGCTATGCAACTTGGTCCTTGATAGAACAGTTTTCAAATTAATATTTAATAATGTTCAATATTGAAAATAGATCAAGGGGAGGTTGACCTTAAGGAACAGCAGTCCCTCTATGTTGTCCAGCATTGGCCTGGGCTGGTTTAGAGCACAGTTGACGCCGGCGGTGCTGAACAGCGTCTCTGCTGGGACGATGGTGGGAGGGCAGCCCACGTAACGGGCGGCTACTTTGGCAAGATCGGGCCACAGGAACTTTTTCAGGTTCCAATAGTCGAGGGGGTCACAGCTTTGATCTAAGATGTCTTCCTCCAAATACTCCAGCACTACCATCTCTGCGGACTTTTCCTCTTCCTCCTCCTCCTCTTTTATGTTTTGCCTGAATTCAGGCATCAAGGGCCAGAGGTTGTCTCTGGTTGAGTGAGGGTTGTCAGAGGAAACGGGGTCCTCGACGCAGCCGTTGGGGAGGAGAGAGTTAACTGGAACTGAGGTAGAAGAGGACAAGTCCAGCTCCTGGATCAGGTCTTGTTTGCAACGCTCTGCTTCTTCCTCTGTGAACAGTGATGTTTTGTATCTCGGGTCCAACATGGTGGCCCAAGTATATCGTGGGTCTTGCAGAGTAGCCGACATCCTGTTCATCATTGCTTCTTTTAGAGACATCAGCATATTGTCGATGCCAACGGTCTCATCAAACAAAAGATCTATTTTCCTGGTGAGAATGTGAATGAGCGGTATGACTTGGCCCAGAGTGGCAGTGCGGTTGCTCAGCTCCCTGCTGGCCACTTCAAAGGGTTTCAGTGCATTGCAGACTGAGAGCATCACCTCCCACTGGTCAAAGCTGATTATTTCCCTGAAATTGCACTCTATCGATAAGTCGTCGATAGCGATCTTCTGCTCAACCAGGCGTTCCAGCATGAAGAAGGACGTCATCCATTTAGATGGAACGTCCTGAATCAGCTGGTTTTCTGGCAGCTGGTGAGTCTTTTGGAGCTCGGCCAGTCTTTCTTTTGCATTCGCCGAACGGTGCACACGTTCGCAGATCTTTCGCGCTGTGCTCAGAAGGTTCTGAACCAATCTCTGGCTTTTTATGGCTTCGCTTACAATGAGGTCTATGGTGTGTCCAAAACACTGCACGGTGACATGGCCATGCTCCTCCAAGGTATTTTTGATGGTGTCGTTATCCGTTACTGTGAACCCCTTCTTCAGCCCTGGTGAGATGATCCAATTGTCCCACAGGTACTCAAGCTGCTTTGGGATGTCGTGCATATCTTGGTCACAATCTATTTGCGAGACACTTAGGAGAGCTGAACAGTGGAAGTCTTGACCTTGAGGTCGGAGATTTGACTCATATGCTGCCCAGTGAGCGGTAAGGGTCAAGTATTCTCTTGTCTGGCTGCTGACCCAAATACTTGTTGTGAAGTGGACAACTCCGCCTTCGGCCTCTTTTAGGTGGGTCAGCACAACCTCTTTCACCTTACTGTACATTTCTGGTATGGCGGTGCTGGTAAAGTAAGAAGAAGGTGGAAGAGAATACTGAGGCTGGAGGAACTCTATCAGTCTAGTCAGTCCAGAATTCTCTACCATAGCTGATGGCTGAAGATCCAGTGCGAGCATTTCCGCGATAAGCTTTGTGGTTTTTTTGGCAACCGGGTGGTGTTCATCAAACCTCGCACAGCTTTGCTCTGGCTGATAAACGGTGGCTTCCATCGGCTCCTGTTTAATGCAAACTTCAGCAGACGGCACAACACCTGAGATAGAACTGTTACTTTCGAGAAAATGTCCGTGGAACCTCTGCATGTGCCTGAAGAGGCAGCTTGTGCCGAGGTTCGTAGTCTTTTTGCCTCTGCTAATTGTGCGGCTACAGTGCAAACAATTCACCTTGGTGGGATCGGTGTCGGAAATGGAGAAATGATTCCACAGTTTTGACGTCCTTTTGCTAAAAACGGGCAGGTTTGGGGTTTTTTTGTCAATGCCAGAGTCGTCAGCTTCTTTGGCTGAGACTGGATCTGTTGAGGTGAGCATGGCGTAGGGGTGAGGGAACAATTCCTTCTCGTCTGTGCTTTTTTGGTTTTTCATGACATCTGGGTGACGTCTCATCAGATGCCTCATCAGGCAACTTGTGCCAAAGTCGCCGCGCTTGCCCCGACTAATGACACATGGACAGTAACGGCACAGTGCTTTTAACTGGTCAACTGGCGACACTATGAAATGTTGCCACACTTCAGATTTCACCCGTTTCATTAGCTTTTTATTCTGTTGGAAAACTAAATGGTTCTGACTGAGGCTGGGGCCTTCAGAGAGGTATGGTGAGGAAGTCAGTGGTGTATCAGCCCCCTGAGTTTTAAAGAAGTTAAAAGAGGAATCCTGCCCTGAGAGATGCATAAGGTCTCTCTCCTCCTTAATAAACATGCTTTCCTCTAAGCTTTGGGGTAGTTCATCTGATAGGGTCTCTGGAGAGGAGATAAGAAAGGGTGGCTCTTTTTTAATTTCCAGTGCATCATGTAGCTGTGAGCGGGACAGCAGCGAGGGTGGGTTTGTATAGGGTGGCGGAATGTGGTTGCCATGTCCGTTTTCCTCGATCACAACCTCTTTGTGGGCTCTCCACATGTGACGAATGAGACAGCTCGTCCCGAGATCCTTTCCGTTTTTACCCCTACTGAATTCATTCATGCAGTGGATACACACAGCTTTGGAATTGTCTGCAGGCGACAAGTAGAAATGCTTCCACACGGCCGACCGGCGACGGGAACTGGCGCCCTTAGGGGTTCCCGGAGGGCGCTCGGGTCCTCCGTCTAATAAGTCGTCGTTGTTTTCGCTGGAATGTGAGGATGGGAAGGGTGGAAGGATGCTACTCAGAGGGTCGACATTTGTAAACTGTTCTATTTTTTGTTCGACTTTGGGCAGCACTTCTTTGGATGACGGGCTTGAATTTTCAGCTGAGGATGTGGACGGTGACGTGTTCTTTGAGGGAGAAGTAAAAAAGTCTCCGTTTTTTGGTGAACCTGGGGAGGGAGGTATCAACGATGAGGGAAAAAGAGGCAGGCTGGAGAAGGATGCATCTGTGCCGTCCTGTATAAGCACAGTCGGGTGAGCCCTTCGTACATGCCTCATCAAACAACTCGTGCTGAGGTCTTTTTCGTTCTTGCCCCGACTGAACTCTTTCATGCAGTATAGACAGATTGCTTTGGTATTGTCCCGTGGCGAAATGAAGAAGTGATTCCACGCTTGAGATTTTTTCCTCGGGTTGCCGTGACCCCTCATCGACGACAAAAGACTTTGAGTGACGGCATCCATGGCAACATCATAAAGGGTGCTTGTGTATCCGCTTAATAAATTACTATAGTCATCACAGTCTCGGGTTAGAAAAGGGCCAATGGCACCACCAAATGCTAGCCTTTCGTCATCTTGCATTTCCTCTTCCATCCCATTTGCATCCCCAATATGATCTCTGACACTTTCACTCAGTCCACCACCGTTTGGATACTTCTCAATGTCTATATGTCCATCATTGAGGGACGATGGAGCAATGTCACATACTTTCTCTAAGTCTAACCGTTTGTCTACCTGAGAAGATAAATGGAAACTAGGGAGGGAATCTTTATCCAGTGTTGAGGAGCAGCTTGACGACTTTGCATCCGTGAGATCGTGAGGATGAAAGCTGTAGGACTTTAACACATAACCTTCCTGTCCCTCGATTTTCAGGCAGGTCCCTTTCGCCTCTCTTTTTTTACTTTCTGCAGAACTGTCAGGCACACAGAAGAAATCCTCACTCAGGCGAGGAATATGCTCCTGTCCGTCCATGGCGGCAGCCCAATCGTTTCTATGGATCAGTTAGGCTTGCGTTGTTGGGTGTAGTCACTTCGTTTCAGCTGCAGTCATCGATAAGGTGCTTCTCAAGCAGGTGTGGTATTGAGCGTGTTGCTTTCGTTGACCCTGAGTGCCTTCTTGAATCCCTCCATTTATAAATTACACATTTTCCACTTCTGTCCACACAACCTACAGAGAAAGGGGAAAAAAGAGATAGAATCAGTGCAAACGGTACAAACTGGATTCCAAAGGCAGGTAATACAAGTGTACCATAATGACGTAATCAAACCTGTATGTTCTCCTTTTTTCCCCCCCACTAGATCCTGTGCAAGGCAAATAAAGGAAACCGGTTTGTGAGATCAGAGCCAAACACTAAAAGCTTTCCAGCGTATTAATGTAACTCAGATGATTATTTAGAAATCATCTGAGTAAAGGGCAGTTATTTCATTTCTATTATTTATACAATTGGCTATATTTTATATAAAGAAACTCACAAGATATGGTGCTGAATTAAGTTCAGTTTCAGCTCTAAGTTGTGCAGGTTTTTGGCTGTCATAGTTTTCATTTTTGAACACCAAAATATCTTTTTGCAGATAAGTTGTCTAAATCTTTGTGCAAATTGTGGCATTTTCTTATAAATTTGTTTAATTTTGCCTGAAACTGTCCCCGCGAAACCTTTCGTTGAAGGATGGCTGAGATTTCAAATTGATTACAATGGTACAGCTTGATGGCTGTGGAACTTGATGGAATTTATCTGAACATGTCTGGTAAATGCCTTCACTCAGCATTTAGTGTCACTTTAAGAGGATGTTGCTTTAAAATCAGCTAGAAATCTACACGCATAGCTAATTGAGGAACTAGTCTGACTAATGAACCATCTACTTTCTTCTTGATTGATTGATTGATTGTCCAATGCTTTGGTTCAATATGCCATGCTGGTAAGTTACACATTCAGGTACAGAACAGCAGTATTGGCTTTCCTTCGCTAATACGAGGATCAACCCTTAGAGCACAGGTGTCAAATTCCAGTCCTCAAGCTGTCCTGCAGTTTTTAGATGTGCCACAGGTACAAAACACTGGAATGAAATGACTTAATTACCTCCTGCTTGTGTAGATCAGATCTCCAGAGTCCTGCTAACGACCTAATTATTCTGTTCAGATGGTGCAGCAGAGGCACATCTAAAAGTTGCAGGACACCTTGAGGACTGGAGTTTGACACCCCTGCTGTAAAAGATTAAAACTGGAGGATCTGATTGATTGATTGGTTGGTTGGTTGATTGATTGATTGATTGATTGATTGATTG